>JBBIGC010000007.1:22312609-22324047 GCA_037576955.1 Lepidarchus adonis | reverse complement strand
CTCTAATGTTTATCAGTACATTGCAGAAAATAATGAACTTTATCACATTATGCTAATTTTTTGAGAAGGACCTGTATAATAAATAGTCTAAAACCTAAAGCAACGAAGTCCCTCCCGTCACTCATATGAACGACCTTATGGGACAACCCCTCATGATCTGAGAGGAATCAGGGAATAAACTGCAATCAAATTATATGATTATATTATATAATCCTATAACTTCCTACAGTTTCCTCTTCCCATCACATCCCATCTTCTGTCCAGAACATATTTTTCCATAATTCTGCAGACTCTTTCAAGCACTTATTTTTGCAAACTGTAATCGGTTTTCATGGCTAACTAGTGGTTTTCATCTTGCAGTATAGCTCCTGTGTTTCTGCTCATGGAGATACACCTGCTGTCTGGTTTCTGGTTGAGGATTTGAGGAATCTTTCATCATCAGCAGTTTTCCTTGGCTGTTACAAAGCTTATCAGAGCATTTTTTCTTCTTAATGTCATTACAGAAAGTTAATTTTGGTCATGTAAAAGTTTGTCGATACCATCAATGGTTTTATTGTTGTTTCTCAGCCTCATAATAGCTTCACTGACTTTCATTGACACAGGGATTCTCCTCTTGTTGAACAATGGCAACTACAGACTCCAAATGATAGAAGCACACCTGAGCATCTTACCCCTGCACTAAAGAAGCAAAGAAACACACCTGAGTAATCACAAACACCTGTGAAGCCAATAACTGGGTATTAAAAATGCTGTTATTTCTACATGTGTGCAAACAACTTGAAATTACAGCTTGGAATGTGCACTATAATCACGTCAAAACAGGAGCAAAGGGATCAAATCAAACAAAATTAAGTCATTGTCCCAAACATTATAAAGGGTACTGTGTATATATGTGAATGTGAGTGTGTGTGTTTTCATTAACAGCTTAACATCATGCAACTTCTGTAGCCATGTCTTATCTGCTCCAAATGAAGTTTCAAACTATACAACCTGCTTCAGTTAAAGAGATTTAGCAAAGCTTTAAAGCAGAGCAGTAAGCCTTTCCTTGCAAAAGATTTGCATAACAAAAACAGGAACTCCAAGGTGAAGGACAGAGGGCATTGTGTTGCATGTTATTGCCTAAATGAGCCTCTCTGTCTCTCTGTAGCACCTCTCTGTCTGCTTCATAAGAATGTTGTTTAATGTTAATAATGTTTTAAAAAAAATTATTAATGAAAATGAAAAATACACCAGTTAGGATCAGGAAAAGGGCTCAACAAGCAATTTGCATACATGGTGAACATTCTCCATGGGCCAGCTGTCAATCACAAGACCTGTATTCAGTGTGAATCTGGCAGGGAAGAAGCTATTGTTCAGATTACCTTCATCCAACTAATGGATGTTGTCCAAAACGTACTCAGTACACATCCTAGATATGCAGAGCGACATTTCACATGAATAAACAAAGAGACCACTTTCAAGTTCTTTTACACAGTATACAATTTCAGAAATAAGCTTTTATACATAGAGAATAATCTCAAATCATAATTTTAAATCACATTTATTAGAGAAATAAAATGTTTTTCATTTTTATTATTTTCTAAAAAATTTATTTCTCTGACAGAATGGCCCCATATACAGTCTTATGTAAAAGTTTGGGCACCCCTTAATAAATAACAGATTTTGGTGATTTTTTAATTAAAAAGATGTTAATACAGTCTCTCTAGGACATGGAAAAAATACACAATATATTTAGCAAACACTGATAGTTACTACAAAAATAAAGATAAAAACGTTATTATGGCACTGTGCAAAAGTTTGGGCTCCCTACATAATCAGTACTTAGTAACACCTCCTCTGGCAGATATTACAGCTTGCAAATATTTTTTTGAGCTAAAAGTCTTTCAGTTCTTGTACTTGGGATTTTCTCCCATTCTTCCTGCTAAAAGCTTCTAGTTTTGTAATATTCCTTGGTCGTTTTGCATGCACATCTCTTTTAAGATCTATCCACAAATTTTCAGTGACGTTTAAATCAGGGAACTGTGATGGCCATTCCAGAACCTTCAGCTTGTGTCTCTTGAGGTCGTCTATGGTGGATTTTGAGGTTTGTTTAGGATCATTGTTCTGTTGTAGAAGCTCATCCTCTTTTCAGCTTTAGTTTTTACAAATTGTTTGATGTTTGCTTCAAACATTTGCTTGTATTTAGTGGAATTCATTCTTCCCTCCACCTGTGCAATGTTTTCTGTGCTCCTGGCTGCAACACAACCCCAAACCATGATAGATCCACCCCATGCTTAATGTTTGGCAAGGTGTTTTCATGAAATGCTGCTTCTTTTTTCTCCAAACATGCCTTTGCTGATTATGGCCAATCATTCAATCATTTAACTTCATCAGTCCACAGCACTTATTTTCAAAACGCATCAGGCTTCTGTAAATGTTCTGATGTATACTTCTGACGTTGGATTTGATGATGGGGACGCAGGTAAGGTTTTCTTCTGCTGACTCTTCCATGAAGGACAGTGGAACGGTGCACCTCCACTCCTGAGTCTGCTAAATCTTCCTGCAGGTTTTTTTTCAGTCAAATGGGGATTTTGATTTGTCTTTCTGGGCAGCATACGCAAAGTTCTCTCTGAGAATTTTCTTGGTCTTCCCAATCACACCTCCACAGTTCCCCTGAACTGCCACCGCGTAATTACATTTCTCACTGTGGAAACTGCCTTCTCCTGCATTGTGGCCATCAACAACTTTTATTTTCAGAGTCTTACGCAGCTTCTTAGAACAGCTGCTTAGAGGAACCCATGTTGAGTGTCCACAAGTGTGCGCACAAGGTTTGAAGAATCAAAGTATTTGTAAAGCTTTGAAATTAGCACCAGCTGACATTTAAAATCTAATGAGCTGATTAAAGTCTGAAATCTTGTAAAAAGAATCCGGACTTTATACTCTTAGGGTGCCAAAATTTGAACAGTGTAATGATAATGTTTTAATTTTTTTTTGGCATAAAAGGTAACTATGAATCAATGTTTGCTGAAAATAGTGTATTTTTTGCATGTCCTAGAAAAAGTGTGTTAACATATTTTCAGCTACAAAATGACCTAAATCTGATTTTTGTTTTTTATCAAGGGGTGCCCAAAGTCTTGCATAAGACTGTATCTAGCTTTGGTCAATGAAGATCACTTCTACATAAAATATCAAATTAGATACCTTTGCAAGAGACCATAGAGCACTTCAGTACAGAATTTTAAAATATTATTTAGATGAATATTGAAAATATTGAAACATTGATTTTTAAAACTCTCAAAAGATGCATGTTGAGGTGATTCTGATAAAAGCAATTTTGTGGTTTATTTGACATATAGCCCAGCACTATCTGTAAGTTTGAACGAATTTGTTAGTAAAATGAAAGATTGCCTTTACATTTCATAAATCTATAATATTATTATGAATATTCAAAAATTGTGAAACATTAGGGCTTACAAGTGGCATAACTAACCAAATATTCACCCTTCATAAAGAGCTTGCAAGTTCAATAACCCTTTACTGTATTTCCCCAATAGGCCTCCACACATTATAGAAGCTGCAGAAAATGATTATTTATGTTTTAAAACTCTAAGATAATTTACCCAATGTTATTAGCCGCAGTGTTGCTGAATTTACCAATCTGAAGTAAAAGCATCTAATTTGCAACTTAGCAATTCTATACCAATAGTGACATTATACCATGGTTTTGCAAGAACAATTAAATTGATAACATTTTGAACTTCCCAATATCATGCCACAGTGCAAGATCTACGCTGTAAAATTTAATATCCAGGTTGTTGCGTTCGCGGCACAACATCTGCAATATCGGAGATTAATACCGGTGACAAAAGTGCATCCAACATAGAGATGTTGAGCGATGAAGATGATTTTTACAAACTTGATTCTGAAGAATTTGAAGAAAGGTAAGCTTAATAATTTTTGCATTTCAGTGTTGCTAATTTTATACTGTGGAACGTACATGTAGACAGATGATTGACATCTCTGTACTGAAGTATCCCCACCCTCCAGTCAGAAAAAAGAAAAATTAAAACTCATCTTTTCCCAGCCAACAATAAACTTGCTCCTTTTATTCTGTTAAATGTAGCTTTTTCCTAGCGTGTATTACATAGGCCTGAAAAGGTTTAAGAGAGGCTGGAAGTGGAAGGCAAAGTAGGTGACAGAACATCATCTGCAGGTTTGTAAATCTCATGTGTAGGCTGCGGGTTTTCGTTGGGGAAAATGGTGGTTCCCCAGCCATCAATGCCTAGTGGTCAAAGAAGGCAGAATTTTCTTGGCTATTTCTGGGTAGGGTGGCCACTCACATGAGCAGTGGTGGCCTAGTGTTTAGGAACTTGCTCATGTTCAGTAGATTGCAGGATTAATTCCTGGCCCTGGCACCATTAAGGTTTCCTTGAGCAAGGTACCATCCTGCGCCACTGCTCCCGGAGTGCTGTTGATTACTGCTCCACGTGTAGATTGGTTAAAAGCAGAGGTCACATTTCGTTGTGGTGGACTTTGTGTGATTGTCTTTCACTTTATTCCCCCCATCACTCAGCACAATGCTAGCGAACATGGCATAACCGAACTGGCAGTTGGCACTCGCCTGGGCTGTCCATTAAATGTTGTGTTATCAGCCGTTTTAAAAGATGTGGTGTCGGATCATGTGACACATGCCAGCCTCCACCCTCCAAATGCTGGTGGTATTAAGTCATTAGCTTATTGTTAAAACAGGACATTACACTGTAGGAACATGTTAAAATCCTCACACACTGGTAGACATATTAGTTATAGTACATTCTTCTTTGAAAGTAACATTTAAAGTGGTTTGAGTTCAAAAACTTAGTGATCGAAATTCCTCGAAAAACCTAAGAAAATAAACAAAACCACCTCTCCTTCATGGTGCCTTTTTTTTTTTTTCTTTTTTTATCTTTACAATAAAAACATGGTTCGGCTTAAAACTGAGCACTAGGAAATGCATGTAATTTATAGTAAAGTAATGATATTGGATTATTTGGAACAATATTTTGTGATAAGACCGTTGACTCCCCAGGCTGCCATGCACATGTGTTGGAGTTCTCTAATAACATGATTAAGGTTAAAGAGTGATATAGCCACTCTCACCCATCTCTGTCCCCCTCTCTAACCTGCCTAGATAGGAGAACCTGACTGAACGCTGCCAATTCCAATTCAATCAGTGGCTCAGTGCTGCTGCTGCATCTCCAACTGTGCCAGCACTTGGTCAAGGCCCATTAAATCATCACCTACACTAAGCGCCGTGTTTACAACACCCAGCAGCTGCCGCCTGTCTCTCAGACCAGAGAAGGATTGGTCATGGAGAGGACAGCGAGCGGTGATGGGAAGATTCAAAGGGCACACAGAGAGAAGTGAAACAAGAACAGGGTAAACAATTAAGTGAAAGGGAAAAAAGCTGAAAGAAAGAAACAAGGCTCACGAGAAACTGTTTGGTCTCCACACAGTGCAGATATTGAGATGCAATCAAAGTCATTCAGAAAGATGAAGAGATTTTTAACATAAAACGCTAAAAATTATTCAAACTCAAAAATCACCCTTAAAAAAGATTAAATATCATTTTCATCAAATGAAAATGAAAACGTTGCTCAACCCATTATATGGTGATCACAAGTAACTCTTATAGAAAATCAAAGAGCTGTGCTGTAAGAGAACCGGTGTCGCAGTGTCTAAAATACAGTCAGTTTATTAATTATCCATAATAACTAGTGAACCTGCACGTCTTGGAATACACATATACACACACACAACTGGTTGAAAATGGGTGTGTGAAATGTGTGGGTTGCCCTCTACAGGTCAGGCAGGAGGTACTGCCCAAGCTCCAGTAGAGATGGCTAGGGAAAGGGAATTTCTGGGTCTCTGTTGAGACCCCCAAAACCCTTTTTTAAAAAATGTTCAGTGTAAAAGTGAAATTAGATATAATAAAATGCTCAGAAAAAGGTGAAACAGAGCCTTGTGTAGGTGAGTGTCTCCCTCTGGTGACCGGACAGAGGAATGGCCCTTGGACATTACACACGTGGGTGCTTATTTAAACAGATTTAGACCCTCGGAGGAATGGAACCCCTATATAAGTCGAGGACCCCCTGTACTGATATCGACCAGCTAACATGTTAGGAACAAAAGGATGCCATGGTGTTTGATGGAAACAAAAAGTATCAACCTACAAAAGGCTGAATTTAAAGACCCTAAAAATCACAGTGAAAAATGATGTGGCAGGTCAGTCTAGTTTGATGAAATTTAATTGCAGCAACTCAAATGGTATTCAGTAGTTTCGATGACCCCCACATGCCTGAGAATGTTGGGAAATGCTACTAATGAGATGACCAATGGGGTCCTCCAAGCTCTGGACCAGGGCATTACTGAGCTGCTGGACAGTCTGAGGTGCAACCTGAAAAACATAACGTCCCAGAAGTGTTCTATTGGATTTAGGTCCGGTGTGATGGCCAGTCATTCCTACCAGGAGGAACCCAGGACCCTGCAACAGCGTAACACCTGACAACGGGTCCAAGGTTTCATCCCGATACCTAATGGCAGTCAGGGTGCTATTGTCTGGCATGTAGAGATCTGTGTGTCCCACCATGGATATGCCTCCCCAGACCATCACTGGCCCACCACCAAACTGGTCGTGCGGAGCAATGTTGCAGGCAGCATAACGTTCTCTTCACAGCTTCTCCAGACCCATGCATGTATGTCCATGTCCGCAGGGTGAACCTGCTCTCCTCTGTGAAAAGTTAATTCTGGTATTCTATGGCATATGTCATTCAGGCTCCATGGTGCCAGGACGTCGAGCACTCAGGCCACCCTCAAGACGTCCATTTATGACTGTTTAGTCAGACCCATTCACACCAGTGATCTGCTGGAGGAGATTTTGTAGGGTTCCAGTGCTGATCCTGTTCCTCCTTGCACAAAGTAGTAGATACCGGTCCTGCTCATGTGTTAGACGACTTTGGCCCTGTTTATCTCTCCTAGAGTAGCTGTCTGTCTCCTGGAATCTCCTCCATGCTCTTGACCGTGCTGGGAGACAGCAACCCTTCCAGCAATGACACTTATTGCTGTGCCACCCGGGAAGAGCTGGACTACCTGTGCAACCTCTGTAGGGTCCAGGTAACGCATGACACTGACCGAAGCTAAATGCTAAGCTAGTGCAAAAACAGTCTGAAAAGATGAGGAGGTATAAAAATGTCAGTGGCCTCCACCTGTTAAACCTTTTTTACAGTATCTGTACAAAATATTAACAGGCCATTGTTCTACCTCAAAACTACAGTATAACAATATTTCAGGCGTAAGCAAATGTTTTACTAAACATTTAATGTAATATCATTCTGTGAGGCAGCTGTTAGAGGCAGTAAATGCTTGTGACATCTGGTTACTATCACCACCACTGTAAAAGGTCTGATTTCACCGGTTTGTGTAGAATGAGGAATTTCAAAACAATTTAAAGATTGAACTATGCAGAAGTGCTACTTTATTTTTTAGAATTCCCTATTCGAGAGAGAGACACAGGGAGTGTGAGTGAGTGAGTGAATGAATGAGTGAATGAGCAAAGTTCCACTGAATACTTATTCAAAGAGGATGTCAAAAGACTAGGGACAGTGCATTTCCCCTGAACAGAGCCTCAGTTGTTTTCAATTAAGCAGTAATTAGAAATACTCTTTCACAATATTCTCTCCATTCAAATGCCTCTGACTTGATGAAACCATAATGTTGGTAATGAGGAGACCTTGACCAAGGAGCTTTACAGGACGAAAACCCAGGCCGTCTAGCATGTGCGTAGGCAGACAGAAAAAAACAGAGGCCGTACAAGTGTTCATGCATGAGAAACTCTCCATGTAGCTACCTTATGACCCCTCATGCGCTGGAAGTGGGCGATGGTGTCGCTGATGGTGTACACTCTCACATGGCCCATGTGCAGCCGACCAGACGGGTATGGAAACATGGAGAGGACATAAAACTTCTTCTTCTGGGAGCTCTGAATATGAAGAGGGGAAAAAACAAGAAAAAGCCTTAATACCATTGATAGTCACCAATTTAAACCTGCATAGTCCTCGTCCATGTCAAAATATAGCACATGCTTTAAATTATTCACAGCCCATGCTGCAAGAAACATAAAAAAAACTGAGTAGAAAGTGCTACAGCACGATGCATTTGCTTTTAAAGGAAGAAAAAGGAGCGAGCAGTGTTTGTTTTTTTAAAAGAAGGCCTTTGAGAGAAGATAGATGCAGATTTAATACGTCTTTACAACCATTAAGACTAAAACCTCTATTTAAAGTCTTCTAATGTTTACTCTTGGCTTGTTTTTTCCTCTTCTACATACATTTAGACCTAAAATGATTATTTAAAATGACAGACCTCCAATATTGTGAAAACTACTCAAAATAGGTTTTTTTTACACATTATCCATTACAATTTTCCATGGAATTTCAATTTCATAACCAGTTCCACCTACTAGCTCGGATTCCCCCATCACACAACACCACCAAAACTGGGGTGAAGGAGGGTGGAGTCCTTGATTCACATGGCACCTTCTCCAACAGTCACTAATGCAATGGTGCCATATTTAGTCAGGTCAACTTAAAGACCACACCCTGGCTAGTACAGGACCACCATACCCAGCCAGAGAGAGAGGACCGAGGACACCCATGCTGAGTGATGGGGGACAGGAAGAACCACCATACCCATCTAAACAGTGAGAGAACATTGAGGAAACTGTAATTGCAGATTTTTCAGCACAAACGTAACATTAGTTAAAAGCTGCTCGTGTTCAACAGCTAGATGTCCATTATGAAGGAAAAAGATATAACATTAATATCACCTGTGTAATATTGTGTCGGTGAACCTACAAAACAGTTCTGACTGTATGTTTCTTTTTTGATCAGTCAGCATTTAAACCACAGTTGCTTTTCTATGGCACTGGAACAGACAGGCTAGCCTTCAGTCCTCCCAAGCATCAATGAAACTTTGGTACCCATGACCACGTCACCGATTTCTTGTCATTTTAAAAATAGCTGTTTTTTGTGAAATGTTATTTTTTATTTCATATTTAATGTACATTTGGTGAATAATATTAGTGTGTTAAATAAAGCAATTTAAATTTAGTTGGTCACTACAGATAAGAATACTGTTCAAGACAAATTCATGTGTGAGTGAAGAATTATTTTCGTACATTTATACAGATTTGTTTTTTTAAACCAACACGAAATGCTGTTTGGTTTGTCAAGAATGAATTCTCAATTTAGAGGTAAAACAACACAATTGAATATATCCAGCATTGGACCTGGGCTCTAAAATACTGGGTTCCATGTAAAAATAGATTGAGAATTAGATAGGTCAAAGCATAAAGATGACCCATATAAAAATGGAAGGTCATAAGCATTACATCCTAATTTCTGTATCTCTTTCAAGTCAGGCAGAAAGGGAGTTTGGAAAAACAGAAACCACCACTATAATATGACCACATTTATTGGAAATGAGTCTACATAGTGATGAGCAATTTGACAGACTGTCACTTTTATCTTGATAAATTAGGTAGACTCATTACCTAATAAGAGCATAGCATACATTTCATGAACAGAAACTCAGCCATTTTATTTGAACAGCCTGTAACAACCTGGTGAGGGCTTACTCACTTCTGCCCCAACTAGAATGATTTCTACAACAAAGAAGAACTGTATCATAAAAAGGGTAAAACAGATTTCAACATATTGTGGTTATTAAAAAGGCTAATGATTACTTTTCTACTGAAAAAGTAATAGTGTAACTTCCTCTAATAAGCAGCACTCTTACTAGTGTGATTGTGTTCAGTAAGACTATATTCCATGAGGAAGTACTAAAAATGCTTAATGCTTTTATGATTCCATAGTAACAAAAGTAGACTGGGTGTTTGCTAGGACTGAACAATCTGAGGAAAATTGCAGGGTTTTTTTGTACATATTACAGTACGCATCATTAAACTTTCATGTTGTAGCATGTTTCCCATATTAGCCATCCATAATACTGTGCTTGTTTCCAGACATGACGATCATGAAGTTATAATCTAATGATGACATGCTCAGTGCAGGTCTTTTCCCAGCAACTTCTCATGTCAGGGATATTTGCTTCCACTAAATGATACAGTGCCCTCATAAAGGTAGCAATAGCTCAGAACAGCTGACCTCCAGTATAGTGTCTGGTGCTGCTGCCGTACGTGCACGCGCAAGCTCTGATGTTTAATGATTCATAAGGTCTTGAAGAAGGCCGCCGGTCCAGCAAGCATTAATCAGATCAGGTCAAGAGAGGCCTGAATTATTCACAGGCCGCCAAAGTGACATGGCAGTCGTTTTAGTGCAAGCTTCCAGGAAGCCTTACTCTAAATTCACAGAGAAACACTGCATGGGCACAGTGTGCAGTGAAAGTCAAAAAAAGATTTATAAACAGCTGTTTACTGTAAATGCCAGGTCTAAATAGGGATGAACAGTCTGAGGAATTTATAAACAATTCCACAAATATATATATATATATATATAGTCTAACGGGCACACGCACCACCGCCTCGTTCCAGTGAGGGGATTTGGAACTAGTTGCAGACTAGCACCTTGGACAGTTCCTAAATCCCTTTCAGCACTCACTGTTATTGAACAGCAAGCAGGCCGCCCCCCTAAAGCGCACAGCTGACTTGTATAAATGGTGTTAAATGTGTGTTTTTTCTTCTTTCTTTCTTCTAGCTCCTTATTGTTATATCCCATGTGTCACCTGTTCATTTACCCTTATGTTTCTCTGTGTCTTTCATGTATGTGGATCCCCAGACAAGGCCGACTCATAGAAGTCTGAATCGTACGGAGGCACCACCGCATGGACCTCCTGAGCAAAACCTCTCTGCCATTCACTTGTGTTATCCCGCTTTTACTGTTTACCCAGAGAAATCTCCCCTGTGAGGTTATATATCCCTTCAACATAGTACATCATCCAGTCAGTGGACCTGACTTCATCTATACGTACCTTGGCTGTTTTAGGAGTCTGGTGGGAAGAGGAAGTCTAAGAACAGTGTCCGTGTAGCAAGAAAAAAAACTGATGCTGTATCATGCACCAGATAAGCAAACCAGAAAGCAAAGTACTCTTAAAGTTCAGTGGGTCACATGCATTAATAGTCTTTTACTTAGTTACAAAGGTTTCCATGGAGCCCAACACACACACACATCTTTCAAACCGTGACTATTATTCAGCCTTGACATTAAACAGCATTGCCATGGCCATGCTCATCTCTTTAACCCTGGGCAGGAGAACTGGGCAGGAGAAAGCCTTGCAACCTGTCTGTGCAATGTATAGTCAATATTTCTCATTAATTCATAAGAAAGAATTACCCCCTCCACCACCACCTCTCAGAACATCAACATCCAGAGACCAGTCATCTCCATCACAGAGGAGCAGGTCAGGAG
>JBBIGC010000007.1:22285214-22304325 GCA_037576955.1 Lepidarchus adonis | reverse complement strand
AGGGAGCAGTGAAGTGGGGGCGGTACCCTGCTCAAGGGTTCCTCACTTGAGACTTGAATCTGTGACCTTCGGACTGTGTGTATGTATATATATATATATATATATATATATATATATATACACACATTATTATATATATATATATCACTGTATATAAAAGCTTTCTTCACACCACTAATATATACATATATACACAGCCATTAATGTCTAAACCGCTTTGCCATGAGGTGCCATGTAAAACTTCATGTGACCAGTATGAGAGTGTTATCTCGAACACCAAATTTAATACACCTGCTCCCCATTCACACCTGAGACCTTGAAACACTAATGAGTGTCATGACAACAGGGAGGTTGTGCCAGTGGTTTAGACATCAATGGCTGTGTGTTGCGTTATTTAGAGGGACCAGCAAATTTACAGTTATACAAACTGTACACTGACTACTTTTCCTTGTATCAAAGTGTCATATCTTCAGTGCTGAAAAGATAAAATAACATATTTACAAAATTGAGAGGGGTGTACTCACCTTTGTGAGATACTGTATATAATCTTTTATACAAAAAACATTAATGGGAAGGTGCTCTACTGGACTGAGATCTGGTGTTGGTGGAGGTCACTGGAGGCCAGTGAACGGTCATATTCAAGAAACCAGTTTGAGATGATGTGAGCTTTGTGACATGTAGAATTATCCTGCTGGAAGTAGCCATCAGAAGAGGGGAACACTTGTCATAAAGGGATGGACATGGTCAGAAACAATACTCAGGTAGGCTGCAGCATTTAAACGATGCTCAACTGGTACCAAGGGGGCCAAATTGTGCCAAAACACATGCCTCTTTATAAATAAAGGTGTGTGTGTTCACAGTGCTCTCCATAATATTTGTGACAAAGACACATTTTTCTATAATTTATCCCTTCAGCGTAAATTTTTTAATCAAATAATTCATATGTGTGCACTCTTCAGATATAATTGAAAGTTATTTGCATACATTTTAGCCTCACCATGTAAAAATTACAACCTTTTACACCTTTTATACCACCCCCTCAGTTCAGGGCACCATAACGTTGGGGGAAATTGGTATTTGTGATCACTCATTGCTTAATTAGTTCAAGAATATGAAACCTAGGCTTACTTCTACCATTTGGAGTCTGTAGGTGGCATTGTTCAACATGAAGAAAAAAGCTGTGCAAATGAAAATCAAGGAAGCTATGTTACGAGGCTGAAAAACAATAAGAAAATCACTACATACATTGGTCAAACCTTAGGATGACCAAATTCAACTGTCTAGAATATCATTCAAATGAAAAAATGCACTGATGGGCGCTGTAATTGCAAAGGGACAAGTAGGCCAGGTAAGACCTTCATTGTTGATTACAGCAAGAATCATTAATATTTTAAAGAACAATCCACAAACGCCAATCAACAGATCAAAAATGAGTTGGTAGAAGCTGGTGTGTATCTGCAGAAGACCTCAGGAGCAAAAATACAAACACACTAGTTTGTAGTTAAACCAGGATGGTCAGATTAGAGTTTGCTTAAGTATTCTGTGGGGGAAAGTGTGATGGATATTTTATAGTTTATGATGGTTTATCTGAATCAGAGTCAATGCAAGAAAAAAGTGTGGACACATTCAAAAACATAAATAAAATTGCATGCTGCAATGGATTCTGAGGTGAACAGAAACACTGTATATGCTGAAGTTGCAGTAAAGGCCTCCAAACTTTGCTTCATCATTCAACAAGACAATGATCCTAAACATTCTGCTATGGCAATGGGAGTTTCTTAAAGCTAAAAAAGGAACAATCTTTAATGCTGAAGCCAGTCACGTGATTTAAATTAAACTGCGCATGTCTTTAAATGCTGAAGAAGAAACAGGGACAAGCCCCTGAACAAGCATGAGTTGGAGGTGACTGCAGTAGAGGTTTGGCAGAGCATCACCAGAGAAGAGATGCTGCTCAGCACCTGGTGAGGTCTATGAATCAGAATTCAAGCAGTCAGTGCATGCAAGAGACATGCAACAAAGTACTAAACGTGACATACATGTATTTAGGTGTGGTTTTCACTACAGAGAGATAGTTGCCATGGTTATAGGTTTGGAAAATGGCTATTAAACCCAATTTTTTCTAGCTAACGGCCTGGCCCACATCACACTGTTCAGCACCGGGCAATTTGTGCTCATCCATACTGACTTGAACTTCTCCTCTACATGTGATGTGGGTACATGAGCCCTCATTAGCGCCGAGCCGTACAGAGCAGAACCAAACTCCACATATAAACACCAGAGCAGCGACCTCACCTCTTTGTCCTAAAGATCCAGAAGATCACTCGGATACACGACACATGTACACAGACAGGAACGGCTCGACACGAGACTGCCCTCAGTCATGAAGGTGACATTGTTCCAGTTTCACAAACAGGCGTTTTTCTCCCTGTTTCTGTGCATTAGCAGCAGCATTCTCTCACACTGCTAACAGGGCGCCGCCATCTTTTTTAGTAAAACTTTATTAGACTCTTTTCAGGGACAACCCGATCACAGCCGCACTGGTGCTGTCCCAAACCAAATACTACCGCACTATGTAGTGTGTAAAATAGCCTAGTACACTACTAATATGATCAGAAGCGTTTTGGGGTAAAGTTTGGGACACAGCACACAGTCTGTGGCACGGAAACACGTTCGCACCGTTTCTAACAGCAGCGTGAAAATGACATATTCATATTTTCACTTTTTAATGTAAAAATATCTAAATTGTGATTAACCAAGTGGAAATCATCATTCTCTCTAAACGTACAAAGTAATTACTCAAAACACTTTACTGTACTTTACTGAAATTCACCCCCGACATTGAAGTCAAAACTGTGCAAATTAAGCAAATATTTTGTCAGATATCATGTCACAATTTCAAGAAATACATTACTCTAACAAACTCAAACAACTTTAGTATGATAAAGATGCTTTACTGCTGTCAATAATTAATCTGATCATTATTCAACCAAAGAACAATTCAGCACCTTTTATAAAGGAATAAAAAGTTTCTCATTCTAAATATGAATTATATTACTAAAACCGAGTCTAGGTTCAGGTCTTAATCCAGCCTCAAGAAAAGAAATCTCAGCAGTTTATCATGTAATATTCTCATTTCATATATGTAGTGATTCACACACACACACACACACACACACACACACACATATATATGTATAAGTTTAACACACTAACTCTTTTGTCACACAGCTCCTCTGTATCTAAAGGAAATGCATTAAAAGTGCACAACATCATTTCCAAAAATATATACCAAATCCTAATATAAATTTATATTTAATTCAAAATAGAACAAGGACAACATATGAAATGTCGAAAGTGAGTAATGTTACTGATTTCTAAAAGAAAATAATGCATAATGAATATCATGACATCCACACTTTGGAAAATAGTGAAAAGTGAATAAAAATTGCAAAAAGAAGAGAAAGGAAACACCTTACTGGTCAAAAAACAACAAAACAAAAACACAACTAATTGAATTGATAAGCAAGAGATTTGTAACATGAAAAGAGCATCCCAGAGAGATAGTGTTTTTCAGATGGGAGGATGGGGAGGGGTTTTATCAGTTTGTAGTGAAAAACACAGCATGGGCTCAGGAACACTTCTGAAAACCAATGTCTGTGAACATAGCTCGTCACTGCATCCACAAACACTAAATAAAACATAACCATGCAAAGAAGAAACCATGTGTAAACATGATCCAGAAATGCAGTCACCAGACCCAGGCTCATTTGTTGGGGGTGAATTTGTGGAACTGGTAGCCTGTGCATCTGGAAAACCACAATTAGTACTGAACAATAAATACAGGTTTTGGAGAAACATATGCTGTGACCCATATGTTGTCTTTTTGGTCTATTTAAGTAAAGATTTTGCTTATGTCTGCAAAAGTCTAAACTTCACTCCAAAATGTTTGGTGCATCATGAAATTAAAAATGCAACAAAGAAGACTCAAACAGCTGACAGTGAACCTCTTTATGAGGCAAAAACAGGACTGCGTTTCACTCTGAAGAATTAGCAACTGGTCTCCACATTTCCTAAATATTGCAGAGTGAAACTATGAAAAGAAATCTTGCAACTACTGGTGGCCCACATTAAAAAAAAAAGAAAATTAAATACATTTCTCAGTTTCTTGTGATGTGTTGTCCTTGGACTATTTTCCATTGAAAAACTATTTTTATTCACAGTTTTTAGGAAATTGACATTGTAAAACCAACATACAATCTGAGCACAACTTATTTCTAAACAAGACTTACACAAGTATTGTGAAAAATACAATAATTTGCTTTTTATTTTTGACTGGACTCAAGGGTTTTCCGTGTTCAGCTTGAGAGTTTAAGTTAAATATCAGAACAGAAAAAGAAATGTTTACTCTGATAAACAGTGTTGGTAAAAATAAAGACCTATTTAGCAGTAATGACGTACAGAGTGAAGCTTAGTTATATTTTGTGTGGATACAGAACTTCCCTTGTTATAAGTGTATTCCTATCTGAGCAGTGAGCTGCACGATTGTGAGAGAAGTCGTCTGGAAGTGCTTCATTGCTTTGTCTGTTGGTAACAGGGACAACGACTGGACTCTTGGCACATGTGATTCATCAAGTACTTCACTCAAGTACTTCAGCGTAAACTTTATATTAGATTTATTTCTGTTCAGTGCAGTAGGCTTTGTGCAAGGCATGAAAATCCAGCATTGGACATTTCTGCTTGTTACCTTAGCAACCCTTTTATCTCTCCAACACCAGATTGTTTTCAGTTGAAGGATTTAGATTTGTGAAGCTGCACAGATTCAAACACCAAAGACCAAATGCAGCTTCCCCAAACACATATCAGGGATAAAGAGAGAGAAAGAAACTACTAGGCCATCCATCCATATTATATATATAATATTTTATGAACTGTGTATTCAGTCTAGCTCAGTCTACAGAGTTGAGTTGCGTAGACCACAGTGCATAGACTGCTGTAAAGCGCATCATTGTCATTTAACACACCTTGCGGTCACAATGTACAGATTATGTGTTTGCAGTCCTGTGACTAAGCTTGTTTAACTGAACAGCTCTATTTGTTTGAATCAAAGCTCAGTTTCATCGTATGAACACAGCTAAACAGGGAAAAAGAGCAGAGGAGGAAAGATAGAGAGGACACAAGCAAAAATAGCGTTTTGAAATTAGCAGACTGAACCTCACAGCTCCACCATCATATATCACAGTGAAACCAGCAAGAACACGCAGAGCTCAACAGGAGAGTACCTGGAGAGTAGGTCTCTGACAAAATGATAGCGTCCTCCACCCTATATGATAGCACAGAAATGACTGTGACACTGTAACAAAATGAGCAGACTCAAGTGTTGCATTCACGTTATGTTGGAAACCGAATGTCATTTTCACTCCACCACCTGATAAGGTGGTATTTACAAATGATATAGCAGTGTAAATGTAATGCCCATTTCCTCCAGAAATGTCCATGCCTCCAACCAAAAGCATGTTGTTGCTCCATGCTACTGACTGTAACTGATGCCTGTGTAAACTTTTTGAGACTGCTTTATTGTTTTTCATGACCATCCAGAGGAGGCTCCTCTTGGTTTCTTGGTTCAAAGGTTTCTTAAACCAGCTTTTCCTTAACCATGTCACCACTGGGTTGCTCATTATTAGCTCAGGCCAATGTTTTGTAAAGCGTTTGTGTGTTGACGTCTATTAAAATTGATGTGTAAAGAAAATTGAATTTAAATGAATTAATATTGTATACAACATGACCATTTCCACCAGTAAAAAATGCTAAACTTGGAAAAAGTAGGATACATTTTCTACTTCCCAGCTTTCTTGATCCCCATGGTTTCTAAACAAACACCAGAACAGAGTAAAATTGCACTTACGAGTTCAACCATCTGGTTTATACAACCCTTCAATTAGCATCCAAACATGGCATAAAGTAACCAGTACTGTAAACGAGTTGACAGATGCAGCTTTTTACATTTGGTGAAAAAACTTGACGCTTTGATACAATAAACTATTCACGACTAGTTCACGAGGATTTTTAGATAAAAAATTGTAAGTACATTTTTTCAAATAAAAAAAATTTACTTGGTATATACCACATCTACAAATGCTAATTTGATAGTTTTAAAGAATTCTTTGCTATTTTTTTCAATGAATTCAGTCAATGCTTTAGTGAAAGTGACTATTTGTCACTGTTGTCACAAGAAAAGCAACATAATGAAATGTGACCGCTGCATTTAACCTCTAACATGTTTAGCAGTGCTATCAGCAGCAACCCCAACAGCAGGTTACTCATATTGTACTAAAAAAACATAGGAATACCCATGCAAAAAGTAATACTTAATACTTTAAGTCTGGAAAGTAAAATGTATTTAATTAATAAAACAATGGAAAATGTGCAGTGCTGTTCTGTTTTTCTGCAGTAGACACTTTTGAGTGCTAGCATTAATGCTACTGATAACTGAGAGGCTGGCGAGTTGTTGCCTATAGTCACAGAGGTAGATCAGATCTAGTAGAAAGTCCTATAACTTCAGATTTTATATGTATTGTACTTTATTAATCCCAGAGAGAAAATTATTCCCTTCATTTGACCCATCTGAGGTTGTATCACACATTCCTGGCGCAGCAGGCAGCAACAGTAGCACTGGCCGGGAAGCAGTAGGTGGGTAGATACCTTAGCTCAAGTTAGCCTGTTGCTAGTTCTGGGAATCAAACCCACAGCCTTTGGTCACAAACCCACTTGGACTCTTTCATACCCTCTAGCACTTGACCAACCCAAAAACAAGTGGCAGTTTTCCTAACAGATCCTGTGGTATAGTCTAATTTCAGTGTTTCACTTGCTGACCTGAGAATGAACAAGACTAGCCCACCTAGCACATAGCAATGCTACTAAAACACTTAGCTCGCTGCATAATTTGCCTGCCTCGAACCCATTAACTTTACATTCAAGTTGTAATTTCCTGTCAGATATTATTCTGAAAATTATTCATTTAGTATGACTTATATCCATATTCATTATGGTCCAAATTTAGTCACAACCTGCAAGGCTGATTAAAATAATAACTGGGTGATACACTATTCAAATGATTGCTTCTCTACACTGAACCATATTAGGGCGGCTTCGAGGGAGGACTTTGTATATGAGATTTTAAATGAATCCAGGCAATTAGCAATTAAGCAGATACATTCAACTTCTATTTGTATCAGACATGGTTTGTTTCAATTTGAAGTGTCTCACAGGCTTCATCTTCCCAGGAGCAGGCTCGTCAACACATAGGGAGGCTCACTTTATTATATGTTTGTCTTTGTAATTGACCATCTCTGTAATAAATGTTTTTTTAATAAAAATATTTTTTTCCTATACTTTTGTTGGTTATATGCAGGGTGGAGCAGTGATTAGCGCTATCGCCTCACAGCAAGAAGGTCCAGGGTCCATTCCCTGGGTTGGCCACAGCAAGCTCTCCCCATGTGTGCGTGGGTTTCCTCTAGATGCTCCGGTTTCCTCCTATTGTCAAAAGGCTTGTAGTTTATTTAGATTGGCTACTCTAAATTGTAAATTATGATTCTAAATCATAAATGTGCATGTGTGACTGGTTGTCTGTCTGTGTGTTGCCCTGTGATGAGTTAGCCTCCTGTCCTTCGTCAGCTGGGATCAGCTCCAGCTTGCCCACTGCATAATGAATAGATGGTTAGATGCTTTTTTTGCATTTAAAAGCCAGTAAGAACATTTGACTCATGATAGAATTGACCTTTTCTACAAACCTGGGAAAACCAAACTCTTATTCTAGTAAGGTAGCAGCATTCTCAAGTTCTTCTTTATTTGTAAAAACCAAAGTGAGTTGCATTTTTTACAACATAAAGACATTGTTTTCAGTTCAGAATATTATTGCAATGTCAATTCAAAGAAAAGTGAATTTTATTGTGGGAATACACCTTATACCAACACGTCACATGGACTGTACAACTGAACATAATTATATGCAACACCTGTAGAATCTTTTTAGTTTAGATTTGATCCAAATCTGACAATTATGACCTGTCCATGTTACTCCAAAAGCAATCCAATCCACTTGCAAACTTCCAACTAACCAGTTGTGTCCATTACTTTAATAAGTATTTTTAAAAGTCTAGTTTAAAAAAAAAAAAAGCTTGGAGTCCAATTGTAGTGCTGTATCTAAAAGCATAATGTAATTAACAAACATAATAGTCACCAAATTCATTTTTCTCTCTACCCACTCAAATGGCACCCACTCATTCTAAACAAAATGTGGACTCCAAAAATGTCTTGGCTGTTGAGCTACATCTGTGAAGTCCATCTTCTTAAAATTGAATCAGTACTGATTTTCACATCTTTGTCTAAATGCATTTAAATACAATAGCTATACTACCAGTGGACCTTTAATCTAACAGTTCAACTTTAATGATGTGGTTTCACCTTTTGGCCTATTATATGCACTTTGTGGGTAGTCAGTTATTCAAAAAAAATTCCATATGTGCCTGAAAGAGCTGTGAAGAAGCTGCTTCTGACCATGCTACACTATATTTAAGTCCAGGAGGCCTCTGGAACAAAGATCACAAAGTTAGTCATCTATGATCATTATGATAATTTCCCTACAAGTCAAACATCTCAACACTGCCTGTTGTAGTTCAAGGTCAAACTGACAAGTGCAAATGGTTCCATCAATGGAAGTGTGGAAGACCAAACTGACGACAAACGAGAAAATAATAGACCTCACAAATCTTGTGCGCCAATGGAGGCACATTGTCCACAGAGACTGAAAGAATGACAGGCCCCTTTCATTTTCAAGTGGGCTTTGATTACCTCTCAGTGACAGATGTACATAGAGAGCTGGGCTAAATCTGAAGGGAGATTGATAAGGGCACTGTACCAGATCCAGCAGAAGTGAATACTAAATACTGGTTTTCTTTAATAACTACATCACTTCACTGTGTATCATTGAAACTGTTTTCACACCTCACCTTGAATCATGTAACTTTTCACTCCAACTTTATTTACATTAATAACCGTCATGATTATGCACCTTCTGATGAGCTCACATCCTCTGCAGTTCATTATTCACTTCTTCTATGATGATGGCTTCTTAATGAGGAGCAGACTGATATCTCTTGATCACCCATCTCTTTGTCTCTCAGTGTCTGATCAAATGCTACGCTCTGTGTGACTGTGCCTAGACATGTCTGCTATAGCAGCACCCAGTCCCCATGACACTTACACTCCGCCTTAAGTCTCTTAATGTAGAAGAAGCCATCGTGAGAAGATTCCCTTTGCCCTGTTTTTGGAGGCTGGTAACATGTTTACTAGCACAGAACAGCAAAGTGCTGAAGACTGACATGAGCTTCTGGGAGAATGGATGTGTATCAGCCTGCCTAGCATGGCCTGCCACCAGAGGTGTACATTTTTCCTATCTCACATAAATAGGAAAAACCAACACCATTTCTGAGACCATCATGAGCTTACATTTACACTTATAGCTGTAGAGGAATGTGCACATATTGTGAATTGTGTCTTTACAAAATAAGTACAATATTGTTATAATAAATGGTCTTCAATTCGAAGAGCTGATCTTTACATAAAGCCATAACAGTTACTCCCCAGACCAAACAGTCAATGGGGGGTTGATTCAAAAACGGGAAGAGATGAAATTGATCTTTGATTTGGTCTTGGCTGCCAAGTAGGAATCAAAATCCTTTGGGAAGTCTTCACACTTGTCTGTCACAGTGTTTGCTGAAAGGCTAAACTGTAGGTAAAGTGTGTGTAAAGTGTGAAAGTAAAAACTCTGCTTTCAATGTTAAACCAACCCCGAACAATCACGTACTAAACATTGTTTCAGTGTTAACATTAAACCAATTACAGTTGCTATCTGGAACATTTTTTATCCCTCCCCCATAGACGCTTGAAAAATAAATTTGCTTCACTGGGCAAATGTATTTTGTGTGAATCCTGTATTCTCTGTTGTTACAGTTTACTGTTAAAAGTATAGAGTTTAAGCATTGTTTTGTGTCCTTACAGAAGGTATGTATTAGTTAGGATGATGTTTTCACTGCTGTCAGATATAGACAGTCTCATCTGAAACTATATTACAAAAATTGTGATCTGAAAGACAATTATAGGCCATTCTGTCATCATTTATTAGTCAGATCTGTACACAAGACGGTTGTCATTTAGTACTGGATTAAAATCACAGCTCTGCAATTTATAAGGTCACCTAGTATTTGAACCATCAGCACCCAGAACCATGTTTGGGCACCTCTGGCTAGGTGGCATATTTATGGCATATAACTGTTTGTTATATTAATGTTTTAATACATCGAAATAATAAAAACATTGTCTTGAATTCTTTTAGAAAGAGGTCAGGTCACCAAACTCATTTTAAAGATTTCGTTAGACTGAGAAAAACATTTTTAGTTACAAGTTACAGTTACAAGTTAAAAGTTTGTGGAAAGGCAAAAATTTTCCTGTTTGCGAGATTCCAGAGAGAGAGATAGAAGGAGAAGTCTGAGCACACAGAAAGAATCTGTGTCAGAGATTATAAATCAGGACATGAATGGGTGTATTAATGGGCATATAATGAGTATGTTCATGTTATTTGACACATATTGACGTATGTTTGTACGTGCGTAAATGAAATGTTGCTCTATTTCATGACGTTAGTGCGTTGAGATGGTGCCTTGTGCCCTTAAGGCTGGAACGTTTTGCTTTTAATAGCAAAGCTGTTGTGTTAGAGACAGAAAGATAAAAAATGTGTCAGAGGTCCTTACAAATGTGTCAGAGGGCGTTACATGTCGTGATCCCAGATTTACCAGTTCTGTAACCCTGGGAACAACATTGGGAAAAACTGTTTCAAATTAAGGCACATATAATTTAGACTTAATTAGCAAACAGAAACGAATCCATTAACAGAGATAGAAAATGGCGTATCTTTGTTTTCTCTTAGTAAATCAACAAAACATGCAAAGGTGTTAACATTTTGGCTTACAACTCTACATCCGGGTTTTCACTTTAGAGTGAAAGGTGAAGTGTAACACGGATAACACGGAACAAGTATATGCCATATCCTGCTGAAGGCTTATTTGCATCCAGCGGAGCTGATTAGATTAAACGGATCTGCAAATCTCCATCAGAGACGGATGGGCAAGTGTTCCAGAGCAGACAGGCCCCACGCCTCCTCTGGTCCTTTCAGCCATTTCCTTTGCAGCATGCCAACAGGACACTGTCCGGTGTGGTCAGTGTGTGATCAGTGGTTTTGATGTTATCTGTCAGTGCTATGAGCATGTGGTGACTCATCCGGCTTACAGTCCTGTGCGACTCCCGTGAGGTTGCTCTGGATCCTTTCTGGTCTCCTCTTGCCCCTCTCTTTTCTGCCGGGCCCCCCAGCAGGTCCCCCTCCTAACTGATGTTAGTAATTAGCATCCTGATCCCTTAGCTGCATCCCAGAGGCTGAGCCCCAGCTGTCTCGCCTGTCCCTGCTGTCTGTTCCACACTTCCACACTTATGAACAGTTAACACAAACGCATATACAGTTCCTCCGATTTTCTGGAACACTCTTCAGAAGACAATCAGAAAGATTAAAGGCTGACATTTGTAAACATCAATGAGGCAGTGGTCAGTCTGGCTACGGGCAGTCATGCAGTTGGCCTCCAGGGATGTGGGTACAGGTAAATCGATGGACTTTCAGGCCCTGATCTACAAAAGAGGGGGAACTTTGAGCGTTCGAGGCCAGTGTCGTCCAGCATCCGCGCCTAATTAAGTCAGACATGTGCACGGGTCGCTGTCTGACAATTAAAGAGTGTTAGCTTTTCCAGAAGTTGGTGGAAACCAGCTAAGCTTTTTTCACCCATTCTGGCTTGAAAGCAGAAGGGATACATTGAGGAAAATGAATCTTTTATATACTCTTGGCACAAGAGACTTTTATCTCCGTTCCATTAGCATTTTGGGCAGTGAACCAATTTACATTTTTATAGTATAATTAACGAACAAGAAAGTCATTTACATTTTTCTTCAGACGGCTGCCACAGCAGCTGGGCCATATCAGATATTTTCTGCGGCCTGTGCTGAGAATCTGGACAATGGGCATGAGTTTTCGGGGGAAAAGGTTAAGACGGCAGGGAAGAAAGAAGCAAGATAATGAATAGTGAATACTGATTTGATCAACAGCAGGGAGGGTAGAGGAGAATTCCTCTTTCAGGTGCAAATGGAAGGCAAATGTGACCTGCGTCTTTCACATTAGTTGGCCCTGACATCAAACGCTGGGAGGCAGGACTCCAGCACAAATTAAGCCATTTAAGCAGCACAGGGGAAAACAATTCATACAGGTGTCATGCATATTCCTCCGGCAACATGAAAGGCAGAACCACTGGGCATTGTTCTCTATTTTGCATGAGCTGATTTTATTCAAACCAATATTAAAATCATTTGTTAAACCAAGGCATACATGGGGATAATCATTTAAGGGGGAATTCCACCCATTTTGCAAAAAGAATTTGCCATATACAGTATTCTATTACAATAATTAAAGACCTCATTAGTTTCTCAACAGCTTTGTCATTTATCAGAAACTGAAAAGTTGTTTAACTAAACCACAAATTCAATTCAACTTTAATCTAAACATAATTGCATTTTTGCTAATGTATGAGCTTAACATCTGGCACGACCCTCCCGATCAATTCCTTGTTATAGTTCTAGGTCTTGTCCAGGTAAACAGCAAGATTTCTATTCCATTTGCACTTAACCCCATTCAGAAATGACTTTCCTTAAGGCAGGTTTCAGAGGTTTCTACCTGTAGAAGAGCACATTTCACAAGAAACCATTTTAAATGAATGTTTACATCTTAATGATTGAGCTTTTCAGAAATGTAGTGGAATATATACTAATATGTACTGTCTAAATATATATTCCATCCCTACACATCAACATTACATAAGCCTTTTAGAGACAAGTTCCAGAAACTGAACCAGACATTATTCTCACGGGTGATGTCGCCAAGGGATAAAAAGAACATTGAAGAAATCAGAATCAGAATCAGAATCAGAAAAACGTTATTGTCCCTAAGGAAATTGCTTATGTAGCGACTGCAACACAGAGACAGTGACAAAAAATAACATACATCTTATACTAATAAAAAGGTAATAAATATAAAAGTACTAAAGATACAAGGTAAAAATGACAAAAGTCATAAAAAGTACAATGGTAACAAAAACTACAAAAATGAAAAGCAGTAAAATAAGATAAATAGCATAAATTATAGTAAAGAAGCAGTAAATTACAGTGATTGCACTCATACTGTATATTGCACTTTGAGGTTGGTGAGGTGAGGTTGGAGATGTGAGGTTGGAGATGTGAGGTTGGTGAGGTGAGGTTGGAGATGTGAGGTTGGTGAGGTGAGGTTAGGTTGGAGATGTGAGGTTGGATATGTGAGATTGGATATGTGAGGTTGGAGATGTGAGGTTGGAGATGTGAGGTTGGAGATGTGAGGTTGGTGAGGTGAGGTTAGGTTGGAGATGTGAGGTTGGATATGTGAGATTGGATATGTGAGGTTGGAGATGTGAGGTTGGATATGTGAGGTTGGAGATGTGAGGTTGGAGATGTGAGGTTGGAGATGTGAGGTTGGTGAGGTGAGGTTGGAGATGTGAGGTAGGTGATGTGCAGCATGTAATAATGTAATATTGTAGTTTTAATGCTGTAATGCTCTGTGTTATGAGAGAGGTTCTGTGCCAGATAGCAGCATCAGCTCTTTGGATCAACAGACTCGATCCCTTGAAAACATGGTGGTTCCAGCAGATGCTGGAATTAGTTTTTAATTTTGTCTCATCTGGCCTTGAGATGGAAGGCACACAGTGGTGGAGTGAAAGGCAAACAGTGGTGGACCATACTGGAGGCCACTGAAAGGAAGTTGACCAGCGAGTTATTGTGGCCACCTGTTTGTAGGCTTGGATGTTGGCACCATTTAGGATAAATATGGCGTCTCGATGTCTTATTATGCTCATACAGAGAGCACTCAGACAAAATGATTACCATAAATTGAAGTCATGGGATCTGGCATCTGCACAGTTATTCATCTTCAGCACCTGGACTGAAGCAATGTCGGCCTCTTAGGAGAAATCTCAGGTCCCCATTGGTAGAGTAATTGCAGCAAATTGATCTGCACATGCATTTACAACACAGCAGATATGAAAAACCTGTTCCAATTCTCTTCCATAGCATACAAACTCACACTAGTATCAACATATGCACAGCTAACACACAGATGAACTTCCATTGTTAACTGCCATGGACTTAACTTCATATAACTGAACTAACTGATCTGAACACTGCACAAGCTAATTAAGATAACACGACAAAGGCAGCATGCAGTTTTATTTTCTCTTCTTTTAAATTAGCACCCGTTCTCACATTTCATGCTGATAGCACTTTCACACTCTTCTGTGTTCTTTCATGCTGTCATCTTCCCAAAACCACTAATTTTCATACTTGGATTTTCAAGTTAGAGCCTGCAAATTTGGTAGCACATTACTACTGAACTACAGCTTCCATATGGCAGGTTTTACCTGGTTTCATTTACAAGTCTGGACACAGTGTGAAATGCAAATACAAAAATAATGCAATGATTTGCAAAACTCAACCCCATATTTTATTTAAAGAGAACATAGAAAACATATCAAATGTTCAAAGTGACATATTACTCTTCCAGGACGAATATAAGCTCCTAAATCTGAGGGCAGCAACAGTGGCAGCAAAGAGCCGAGAATAGTAATTGGTACTAAGGAGAAAAGTGTGCTGCTAGTTCATGTTGCCACATTCCGCATGACGCTAGCATGTTGCCAGCTGTTAATAAAGCCTCTGCAGCATCAGTAAATGCATGAATTAATGGGGCATGAGTTAATAATGAGAAAACGGCGGCTGTGGTGCCAGCAGCAGCAGATGACCTATAGAATTAGCATGACTGAGCGCATTCTAGGCTAGTGCTAGCACAGACCCAAATTTGGCGAGCTATAGATGGAGAAATGCATACACTGGACAAGTTGCATGTTGTGGCAAAGGGGCACAGTTGGTGGCAAATAACATCTAAGGTCATCTGTTTTGCAGCCTCTTTTGGCAAGAGGCGAGGTTGGTGAGATAACGGGTGAGTTAACAGTGTTTGACTGTACATGTCTTTAAACTGCAGGAGGAAACTAGAATCACGGTGGAAGCTCACGCATTCGAAAGGTAAACCCTGGACGTCCCTGCCAGGAGATGAACCCACTCAGCATGAGGTGACAGTGCTGCCAACCGTTCCCAGTACATTCATCTCCCATAAAGCCCCATAGGCACCACAACTACAGAAGACACTTTCTGGACCCAAAGCGCATCCAGACATGTTATTTCCTCCCAAACACACAGTCTGTCTAATCCAACACTCACAGATTTCAAAGAAACTTCCAAGCTCTAACTTGGCGTCCTTCAGGAACAGGCTTTGACGAGCCAACTTACACTTGTTCACTCAACGCTACGGTGTAGTTCAGCATCAGTGATTTTACTGTGCACCACCATGGGAGCCTGTTATACAACATCTGCTCATTCGGGCCTTAGAATAACATTCTTCAAAACCCAGCAGTGCATTTAATGACGCAGGGCCGGTTGGGCCCAACAGGATTCATGAATTCAGATGAAAAATAAGAGCAGTTTCTTTAACGTGTGAATGAATAAAATCTACATCTGCATGCATGTCTCAAAGGGAGAGGGAGCGAGGGGTGAAGTGGGACTCCCTCAAAGCCCAAAAGTATCCAGACGCTCTCTAAAATAATGGAATTCACCTATTTTATTTTGAGAGCACCTTTTGCTGATGGGGGTTCGAATGCACACGTCTTATATCATCTCCACAGAAAAGCTCTGCTGGTAGACGGGGATGCCCTGGAGCAGGGGAGGGGGCAGCTCCAGGCCTGGGTGGTCAGTGTTCAGCACAGTTTGGTAGTTCACCTCCTCAAACACACTCACTACACCTGGTGAAGAACAGGTGAGTTGGACCAGGTGTGCTCGATCCAGGAAATCACTAAACTGTGCTGGGTCTCCACGCTTGATGCCAAGTGTTGGTTACAGGCATCATGGGGAACTCCACAGGGGCTTTAGAGCAGTGGAGCTCCATCCAATACATGTGGGATGAGTTGGAGTGGGGTCTGTGCTCCAGAATGAATCATCTAACCTCACTATTGCTCTTATGTCTGAATGCAGAGCTCAGGTAGAAGTGAAAGGTGCAGTGTGTGTGTGTGGCTTTGTGCTGAGCTCCTCTCCCTCCCTCTTTCCTCTCTAAGCACAGGCAGCTCGCTCCTCTGTGCGCTCCGCTCCCCACGACACAGTCGCGCGCTCGAGAGTGAGGGAAAGCGGTGGGTCTCCTTCTCGGAGTGGCGGAGACGCCTCCAATGGCTCTCCTGCGCCCCTGCTCAGCTTCTCCAACTCGCGCGCGCGACTGACTGACGCACGCCGCCCCCCTCACTCCGCCCTCACTCCTCCTCCCCTCTTTAAACCGTAAATGCCCCGTCCTCGGCGCGCTCCCGCTGCGGGGCCATGCTGAGCCACTCCTGCGCGGCTCCTCTGCTGCTGGTCCTCAGCGCCGCCGCCGGAGTGGCGCGCGCCTGGAGCGACGACGACCTGCTGCTGCCGCCGGTCAACTCCACCGCGCGCTTCCTGGCCAACTTGGAGGTGGACGTGGCTTACGCGAGGGGCTCCTCCACGTCCTCCTCGTCATCATCCACCTCCTCGACTTCTTCCAGCGCGTCCGGCGCGTGCAACGTGAGCGTAGAGCGGCTGCCCGCGCGGCTGGTCGCGCGCTGGGACGGCGCCGTGGGCTTCCGCTGTGACGTGCTCGTCTACACGACCAACAGCCACGGAAAGGCGTTCTTCTCGGCGGCGTTCAGTCGCGCCGTGTCGCCCGTCTTCATCGAGCACGTGGGGCTCGCGGGAGGTCAGCAGGAGCTGCGGCTGTGCGTGGGCTGCGCCGGCGGCGGGGGAGCGGGAGGGTTCCGGCAGCACCGGCGAGCCGGAGCGGTGCGCTTCTGCTGCCTGGACTTCGCCCTGGACGAGCTGAAGGGGGACAGGAGCTGGAGGCTGAACCGCAAGCCCATCGAGTCCACCCTCGTCGCGTGCTTCATGACTCTGGTCATTATCGTGTGGAGCGTTGCTGCCCTCATCTGGCCGGTGCCCATCATCGCAGGCTTCCTGCCCAACGGCATGGAGCAGCGACGCCCCAGGTGAAGGCGAAGTGCTCGACGAGCCCGCCGCACTGACTTGTGGGATATGTAGTGAAATAGGGAGAGTGAGCTGCTTAAAGATGATGAAGAAGAAAAGAATCAACAGCTCCTTCTCAAGCGCGTGGACTGAGCTATTCTACTAGCCTAGGTGGGATTTGTTTTATAAATCTATTACTAGCGAGTACAATAGCCTCCTGTGTTTTATTCAGATGTTTGTATTGTTTTTTTTTAAATCTTAAAATATATAAAAGACATGGAGTTAAAAAAACATTAAGAAATATGAATTTAGACCAAAAATGAGCCAAACTGTTTCTCATTGTTGCTTATTGTAAACCTGAAGACTAGACTCCAGTATCTGTATTTGTAAGAACTAATAAAACGTGATTAGAAATTTCACTGGTGAAATTAGTCGTGTCAGTGATTGGTGTGTTTATACAGTATGTACATTATCTCACAAAAGTGAGTACACCCCTCACATTTTTGTAAGTATTTTATTCTATCTTTTCATGGGACAACACTGAAGATATGACACTTTGATACAATGTAAAGTCAGTGCACAGCTTGTGTAAATTTGCTGTAAATTTGCTGTGCCCTTAAAATAACTCAACACACAACCATTAATGTCTAAACCGCTGGCAACAAAAGTAAGTACACCCCTAAGTGAAAATGTCCTAATTGTACCCAATTAGTAATTTTCTCTCCCCGGTGACTTGTTTGTGTTACAAGTTCTTGTGTTAATGGGGAGCATGTTTGTTAAATTTGGTGTCATCACTCTTACCCATACTCATACTGTTCCTCAAAGAACTGTGGATCTGAAAAAAAGACCATACAGCGGTTTAACAGGACAGATTCCACTCAGAACAGGCCTTGTCATGGTCGAACAAGGAAGTTGAGTGCGCATTCTCAGCATCTTATCCAGATTTTGTCTTTTGTAAATAGACGTATGAGAGCTGCCAGCATTGCTCCAGAGGTTGTAGGGAGGTCAACCTGTCAGTGCTCAGACCTTACGCAGAACATTGCATTACATTGGTCTGAATGGTTGTCATCCCAGAAGGAAGCCTCTACTAAAGATGATGCACAAGAAAACCCACAAACACTTTTCTGAAGACAAGCAGACTAAGGACATGGATTAATTGAACCATGTCCTGTGGTCTGATGAGACCAAGATAAACTTATTTGGTTCAGATTGTGTAAAGTGTGTGTGGCAGTAACCAGATGAGGAGTACAACGACAAGTGTATCTTGCCTACAGTCAAGCATGGTGGTGGGAGTGTCATGGTTTGGGGCTGCATGAGTGCTGCTGGCACTGGGGAGCTACAGTTAATTGAGGGAACCATTAATGCCAACATGTACTGTGACATACTGAAGCAGAGCATGATCCCCTCCCTTCGGAAACTGGGCTGCCGAGCATCATTCCAACATGGAAAATACTGGAAAATAATGGTGGCCCCACAAAATATTGACACTTATAATTTGGTCCCTCAAAACTGTCCCCCTCACCATATCAAACAGCCCGGTGTCCACTGTGGAATCCTTCAAGTTCCTTGGTATTATCATTTCCCAGGACCTGAAGTGGGAAACCAACATCTCCTCCATCCTCAAAAGGACCCAGCAGAGGATGTACTTCCTGAGACAACTGAGCTGCTGATCCAGTTCTACACTGCAGGCATTGAGCCTCCATCACAGTCTGGTATGGAGCAGCCACTAAACAGGACAGGAACACACTGCAGCGGACTGTGCGGTCAGCAGAAAGGATCATCAGTGTCCACCTGCCCTCCATCCAGGACCTGTACCTCTCAAGATCCAGGAAAAGGGAAAATCATCACAGACCCCTCACACCCTGGA
>JBBIGC010000007.1:22256844-22275280 GCA_037576955.1 Lepidarchus adonis | reverse complement strand
TGTAATGTCCTTGTACAAAACAGTGATTTAAAAAAAATAAATAAATAAAAAATTATAAATAAATATATATATATATATATATATAGTTCTGCTTTGCTGTAAATGGCAGAACGTCATTCCACAAAAGATGGAAAATGAAAGTCATCAATATTATATTAACATACAGTGGTCCTTGAAAGTTTATGAACTCTTTAAATTTTTCTATATTTCTGCATAAACGTAATTTCTGCATTAAAACATCACCCACATCCATGATCAGGTCACCAAGGAGAAGCAGCAGCTTTACCACCAAAGATAATTGAGGAGACTTAGGGTCTCTCGCATGATAACAACTTGGTTTGGGAACTGCTCCGTACAGCCGTCCTGCAGAGAGGAATCAAAGCTGCAGGTTTAATGAGGGCCTTTAATAACCTACTACACACAATGTTGCACATTGCTACTCGTTCAAGTTGCACTATATCACTTTGGAACTTTTTGAAAACATTTTTAAATTTCCTGTAATTAATTTGACTGTACATTCCATCTCCTCTCATTCCATTAATACTCATACTCAGCTGTACAGCTCACATTCCCATCACATATTCAATATCCCGCCCTTGCCTCAGTGTGTGTATTTTGTGTATATTATGCTCACTATATCTTTTCTCCCTCTTTCCTGTAATCCTAATTTACAATTATATAACTGCTTATGCCACAAATAAACTGCTTGAATCTTGAATCATCAGATGTCCAATCAAAGTCCAATCAAAGTTTGATCTTCAAAGCACATGTTTGTGAAAGTGTAACATGGCACGGACCTCAGAAAAAGTGTAAGGGACAAAATTCAAGACCATTGTTACCATCTTCAGGACTGCAGCTTTGACCATCAAATATCATGTGAAGAGCAAGTTGTTAAACAGTCATGGTCGTGTTCACCATAGGAAAAACAATGACTAACAATGAAAAGTGTGCATGATAGGGATGTAGGAAGAAAGCTTGTGTTTTTCAAAAAGACATAGAAAAGCCAGAATGCTTTAGGAAAAATGTTTTGTGGGTGGATGAACCTAAAATGGAGTTAAATGGAACACACTATGTTTGGGGGGGAAAGGAAAGCACTTTATTCCGGCATTTTCAGGTAGTGTTCATACAGTATTATGGTTTGTGTCTTTTTTTGCTGTATTTGCAATGCCAACATCACTGATGGAATAATCCATTCTGAATTATCAGTAAAGTGTCATGAGAGAAATCAAACAGTAAGACAATGACAAGAAGTTAACAAGTTCTAGGACAATAAGACAATTACCCAATTATGTTGTTCAATCAATAGAAATGTTGTAGAAGGAAACACACCACTATCCCAGAAACTGTTCTGTACTGAGGAATGGGCTAAAATTCCTCCAAGTCATAGTTTAGGACTCACTAGTTACTGTGAATGTTTAGTTGCGCCCTTAACTTCTGAATAAAAAGTTTGCAGTTTAATGGTACTGTAACTTTTAACTTTAACTCAAAAATAAATGGGGCTCTATCAAAGTTAAAGCTTAACCTATAACCAAACGGGGTAAAAGCAGTCTTGTAAAAAAGATTATTGACAGAAGATCTAATGCTACATATCAGTTCATACAATCTGAGGCTAAGGATGTGTTGACAGAACTGAATTGATATGACATCCATCTTTTAAAGGAGAGATGGGCTTTGCTCATTTCTCCCAGTTTAGTCACATGGCTCATGTTTCTCAACTACATCAGAACAGAATTCTCCAAGCTGCATTTGCCTACACTGATGTGTATGAAGGCATTTTTGATCACCTTTTCAGACTTGCTAATGCTAATTAGCTTCCTGCATTCATGGAAATTCATTTTTTAAAGGGAAAATGAAACGGATAAGGGAAAACTATATGCTACCAGGAGAACAACCAATGCAGCATAAAGTCATAGACTGGATCTTATTGTATTCATTATTCACCACTTGTATCACCAGCCTAATAAAGTAAAGAAAAGAATAACATTCTCCAAGCTTTAGGAGTTTTTTTTTGCTATGAATCATACCTGATCAAAACATAAATGATTAGTTTGAAGATGTACTTCATGTTAAAGTTGGTTAGAGCATGTTTTTTTATATGTTTCCCCTAGATTTTCTTCAGGTTGGGTGATACAGCCATGAACACATTTATACACGTTTATACTGAACATTGCTTTCTTGTAATACAATGGCAAAGTGGAAACAGTACATGAGCTTTGCATCTTTTATTAGCCCTTCCCAGAAGCATAACCGCATATTTCAATCCAACCAATCAAAACTAATACTGTTCAGTTTGGTGTTCAGTTTCAGTTCTTTAAGAACCAGGCCTCCTGTGAGCAGCTGATAGAAGACTGCAGCCAGAAGTTACACCTCAGGTAAAACCAAGATGTCCAATAAAATTAAAAAAAAGAAAGAAATTAACTGGCCATGAAAACAGAATACTAGGGGGCAAACAATAGCCTGCCAGATACACTTTTATGTTCATATCTCCTACAAGCAGAGTGCCATTGAAATTTCATTGAGCTGGTCATCCGGCTGGTTTAATAGTAACATTGTTTAGTATCCTGTTCTAATACTCTAGTCACACAGGTAATACATAATACCTCCAAGCTAACACGCTAGCCACATGCTATTCCCAATACAACAATATGATGACACAACCATACTCTCACTGTGATTTGATAGAGTATGACATGCTGTATACATCTCAACACTCCAACAATATCTGAGACAAAATGGGCTTTTAAAATTTACCACATTTCAAGTTCTCACACTTTTTACAGAGCAATAATTCAAACTGATTTGTTTTAAATAATATGATGAAGCATTTAATGTATTTAAAAGCAGAGTGTTTAGGCAATGCTACACTAAAATTGTCTGCATTTGATGAATTTCACAGCATTGGTTATTAGGTAGATATAATTCAGTGTTTCATTAGTACCAACTGATTATTTTTACACGACAAAGTGTAAAAAATCCATGTTATTCAACACCAAATCAGTATCAGTGAGCTAATAATCACGGTTGCCAAATGCCAACAAAAGCCACAGTGGAAATTCTGCAGCCGAGTGCTGACAAGATCTGCAGAAATCACCATGATGAAACTGCGGCCGATTTCTGGCATGGGTGCCGGTCTGGAAATGCTTTTTGTGGTTCTCATTGGAGGCTGGCACGTCTGTTCCAAAATGTAGACTGTTGTTTAGCTATTATATACCATTTGCAGAACTATGCTATCCAATGCAATTATTTATGATAACCAATAACAGCACCTCACACTCACCTCTGGGTTAAACCACACCCACACTTGATTTGTAATTTAAGGTACCAGTAAAATATAAATATACAGATGTAGAAATGTGTGTGCCAGCATTGACACTGACATCAGATTGCCCATGTCAGCACACTGCTAGTTTTTCACAGTCCATAGATTTGTACAAATTCACACTAAGATCATCTGTTTAACAACTTTCCATTGAAATGTGGAGAAGAGGTACACTCTGCATGAGAACATCTCTGTCCCAACTGACCGTTCCTCATTAGTTACAGTTACACATCACCTTCGGCAAGTCTGAAATATGGCAGTGATTCCATTATTATTTCATTACATGGTGCAGATAGGAAGACATCTGGTATATAGCCACCTGAATAGCACTCACATTGCAATTACATGCTATGGAAGCTGTTTCCCAGTGAATTAGCCAAGATCATAAAACATCACAGTAAATCCACAGGAAAAGTACAGAGAACACACTGCAGACTAACACGATGTCTGATTGTGGCTTTTAGGTGAAATGCATCAAAATGAATGAATGTATGAAAGACTGTATGCCCATCTCTTTACTGAAACCACAACCTAAGCCTGGCTATAATCCCCCTTCAGCAAGGTCAGAAATGGTGCAACGGCTGCTGGGAGACACTGATAAAACAATTCAGAGCATATTTTGGTATCAGATGATATTTAAGTTTGCATTAATTATGTAAATAAGCCATTCCTCCCAGGCGACTGGTACTCTAAACTTATATATAAGTATTTATTTTGACATTTCTGCCATATTCCTCATAGAATTGTATATTTATATTTGTTTAAATGCAGGCCTATTAAAATACTGCCTAAAATATGCGTCAACTTAGAATTTAGGTTCTTCTTGAAAATATGTTTTGGGAAAAATAGTTTTCCTATAGAAGTGTGATCTTGCATCAGTAGTAGTGGGTGATACAGGAAACAATATATATCACAGTATAATTAGACTTTATGATGGCTTTGGTACTGAGAACAGTAATTACTAATGTACATGATTAAATCTGTCCAATCAATTGTGACTTTAGTTGCACAACTAGAGATGGGAATTAAGAAGCAGTTGTAGGTGAGACTATCAGATCCATTGAAATAATGTGCTTCTGTACTTCTTTCACTAAAGCTGCCATGTGTTTCTGACAGCGGCACATGTATGTCATACATCTACGCTGCAGGAACTTTCAACAAAAAAAGAGTCACGTGGGTCAAGAGTAGACTACAGCGTGGCTTCATATATGTGGCAACAGTGCTATGATGAAATAGTCTGTTTAATGATGAAAGGTAACATGGGGAACATATGCAATATGTTGAAAAACCTTCCAATGCAACATGGACTAAATTTCAGTAATGCTGTGTTTCTGTGCCACTACTTCCCAACCAGGCAGCTAACCCATAAACAAGGGTAAATGCTCTGAGTTAAAATAACATTAGCAGCCAGGAACATTAGCTTTGCGGCTACAGCTAGCTACTCACCTCAGCCTCGTGTTATCTTTACAAAATGACCCGACTGATATTCTTAAAACTAAACACATTCTAAACCCAAATAGGTTTTGTCACAAAAACTGTTTTTGTCCATTTTCGGGGAATTGCTCACATTTTACAGCTTAAAATGATAAACAACTGCACAGTTCTTAAATAAAACCTGATAATTGAGTCCAGCCAACCAATGCACATTATTCAGGTCAGGTGACACAACATGGCTGCCACTCTGCTCATCCGTAGCCCAACGTGCTGTATGAAAACGAATTCTGGAATAACTTTTTCTTTAAAAGGTGGATCATTTACATAAAAACGAGGAGAAAAGTAAAAGAAAAGCTGAAATGTTTTCATGTTGGAAAAAAGTGCATTATAGTGGTCAGTTGCTTGTAACCACAACTCAGTTTAGGATTTTTAATTAAAATCAGTACATGTTACACAGAACGCACAGTAAAACAGTTTCAAAAACTGCTATTGTTATGGTAAAATAGTAATAAAAATAAATACATTTGAAATCTTCCAAGTTATATTCTTTTAAGAAAAAGGTTTTCAATTTATCTGACTCTGTTTAAATGTTATTAGGAAGCCCCTCGTCACAGTGTTCAGACTCTGAGATAATAAAATCAGCTGTGTTGATGCTAAAACCTGGGTGATCAGGAATCAATAAGGGAATTGACAACGAATCAGATTGATACACATAATCGATTATAGCATTAGAATAAATTCCCATCCCTATGCATGACCTTCATTTCCATCTTTTGGTGCATTGTTACACATGTCAGGGTAGTGTATCATTTTCTGCTTAGGTCTACACCAAGGACACCAAAGTGCAAAAGTAAACACACCCTTAAGCGCACAGCTCTAAAACTTAAAGCACATTGTGTGGACTAGAGGGCTGCTTTCAGCCGCAGTGCGTGTTGCTCTAAAGACGATGATGAAAAGAATCACAACTGAGAGAACTTGTCATCTGGATATCACGTGTTTTTAACCGTTTTGTTGCATTTTCATTCTTAAAAAGACCCAATAGAGAACCTTACATAGCAATTTAAGTATTTTTTTTACATTTATACATTTATATTTACAATTTTTTATTAATTAAGATCATATTTATTATATTGTACTTATTATTTAAGATGACATTGTATTTATTATTCATTCTGGAGAAATATTGTATTTATTATCATTTATAATTGTTATGATCAGTTGCACAACTATGGATGGGAATCAAGAAGCAGTCGTTGACACTAATTAGTAAATGTACATGATTAAATCTGTCCAATCAGTTGTGACTTTTTAGTTGCACAACTAGAGATTGGAATCAAGAGGTTGTAGGTGAGACTATCAGATCCATTGAAATAATGTGCTTCTGATGCTATTGATTCCTTTCACTAATCCTTTCACTAAAAACATCTCATGAGGTCAAACACTGCTTTTACACTGTATTTATTATAATTTAGGATTGTTACTATTATTTATAATGAGTTTGGAATGAAGGTGGATCTCCAGGAAGGTGGATCTCCTGCTGCTAACCCCTGCTCCATCATGGTTAGTCATTTTTTGCTGAAGGTGTCATGATGAAGAGAGTAGTGCAATGGAGACTTACCAGCCCTGCTTGTTTCCGAGCTTGCTGAAGTTCCTTGATAAAGTTCTGCAACTCCTTTCCCTCGATATATCCATTACCTGGGGAGATGTACAGCCAGATCAGTGACAGAGAACACAGTTCAGAGAGCATGACATCAAAAATCTCAGGAAAAAAAAGAGATTTGACTTTTCTGGCACATGCGCAATACATTATGCTCAGTCCGTTTCAGACTGTGTTTAATGTGAGAATAAAGTGTGTGGAAACGGCTAACAGAAACTTCTGAAGAAAAAAAAAAACTGACAAAAATATTTCCAAGAATTGCCTCGAAATGATCATTTTACTTCATAAAGTCTTCGTTCCACATTAAAAGGAGATTACCGTCGTTGTCATAATGATGAAAGATATCCAGGAACTGAGAAGCAGAGATCTCGACTCCTTGAAGGTAAGCGTTTGCCATGTTTTCCTCCGCGGATGCTCAGGGCTGGTGCTGCGCTCGGATTGGCTCAATTCTGATATTCCAGGCTTTCTGAACCCACACGCTCAGAGGTGCTGGAGTTATGCTTTACCCCCAACGACAAGCCCCGCCCCTTGCGCTTTGATTGACTAATAGTTAATACATACAAGCAGTCTGGCCAATGAGTGAAATAAGCGGCCAATCGGAGCAAAGGGGCGGGGTTTATTGTGTGAGTAGGTTGGGAGGGGGCTCACCTCTGTTGTCTTGACCATTCTAACTCACTGAACTGAATCGATTCATTCGAAAAACCCGATTCAGTGTTGGACTTTTGGTTTATTGTATTCTGGGCCAAAACACAAACTGACTTGCATGTACATAGATATGTAAATATATGTAAATAAAGGCAAATTACAGAATATTGCACCAAATGTTTCCAAGCAAATTTTTGTTTTATATTCTGATTAAGTAATGTATAGAATTTAGGTTTCTTCTTATATTTTAGGTCATCTAAATTTTGCGCATTTATTATTTACGTAGTTATATGTTTATATTTTTACATGTTGATATTTTAAACAGTTGGGGTAATTTGTTGAATCTGCTCCTTTGAATCTTCTACATTAAGTCCTGTTAGCTTCTGATTGGTCTATTTGGGGACTTGAGGAGAACAAGTGGAGGGGAAAAGTAAAGGGAGGTTTCTGAAAGTCTTGTCTCAGTCCAGCTGTTTGTTTTTTCCACTAAGCATCAAACCCTCATGTTACACTATAATATAGTGGCATCTGCATTCACACATTTTTATGCAGAAGCAAAAAAAAGCTTTATATTAATATCTTAACGTTTTAGTAAAGTATTAGTGCGTTTAACATTACTTACAATATGTGAAACTGCTTTTCATTAGATCATCATGAACTACAAACACTCGATGCAAACTAATATGTTACTGAGTGTCAGTGTAACGTCTCACTTTCACTTCAAAAATGGAGTAGATGCTTAAAGTTTTATTCACAGTGGTGAACAGTGGAGCTTCAGCATTGGCTTGATTTCGTACCATACGTTTAATTTCGTTTATTTTTGAGAGGAATTAGACCATTTTCAGGCTTTAATGTTAAAAACAAGCTACTAAATAACTGTGTGTGAATAGTAGCTCATCAAACAGCTTCTCCTAGCGCCATTGCTGTAAAGTTTTGCGCATTGGGCCACATTGTCACAAAATCTGGAGGTGCGCATACAACAGTGCAGTCGACTGTTGAATAATTATATCACTCAACTATTGTAAACTCTTGCAGACACACAGAAGTAGCAAATTTACACACTTGAAATTTCACACTTGGGGCAAAGTTAGACACAGAGGAGTCTGAGTGTTGTACTACGATGTTTTTTCCCCCAATAAAGCCGCTGTGACATAAAAAATAATAATTTGTGTTGATGTAGACAATAACATCACCAATATGTCATTTAATCTTATACACATTCTCATGTCACATGCAGCCTTCAGTCGCCATCTAGTTTAGAAAATCTTTCTTACATCTCTCCACATACAAGATGGATCCCACACTGAACTGACTGGTTCTCACATGGTTCTTACTGACATACAGTTTATACACGTATATCAGTTTCATGTGCTTCATAAAATTCTGCATCACGAATTCCTCTGAATGAGAGTGATGTGATATTTACCATGCTCTGATCCAAGGCCAGGAAAGCCCCAAAAAGAGCATCTAAAATGAGAAAGAGCTGTTGATTTGGACTGTGCTAGTAAATTCAACAATACATCAGATCATTTTTACAGTCTCCTAAGCTAAAGAAAAGGAAGAGGGTTGCTCTAATTCACAGAAACAGCTGCATTGATTAGATGAGCATGCAAAACTGGGAGTAAAACTAACAATAATCTTCTTCAAAGTAGTTGGACATCAGGGATCTTTACAACTTACCAATGTCCATTGAAATATACATTTACATTTTTACATTTTTACATTTTTACATTTACATTCACATATACTTTTCAGACACTTTTGTCCAAAGCAACGTCCAAGATACAGGAATAATCAAGCATTTTGTTTGCACATGATAATACTCGTGTGAGCAGTACAAAGAAATTCAACAGATTTATTTTAGTCAAGGGCTTGAATTTGAAATGAAATTAGGTATTGCAGTGGAAAAGTGACCTCAAGGCAGTAACCCCTCATAGATAACAGCTAAAATGTCTAAAAACGATGTCCACATGAGCATGAGATTACAAACCTGTCCTGCTAGTAATCAGGCTTTTAAGCAGTTGGATAACATCAGTAAAACAGTGGTTAATCCTGAAGTGTCTCCCTACTTCCTAAGAAGTGCCCTATGTAGAGTATGAAATAAAGGCTCCAGCCTTCAAATAGTCTAATAAAATGTCACAGTGTGCCACAGGCTGCATGACTCCACATTTACTATTTACTGCGCCATTCTGAATATAAAAGCCACAATTTTATGACCAGATTAGTGCACTTTATAGGAGGTAGAGAGTCTTTTGTGATTCAGAAAGAGTTTTTTAATATAAAGTATATTAAAAACAAGGTCGCCTTACAATAGATTCATTATTCAACATTTTGGACAAAAAACATCACATTCATGCCTTTATTTTAGTTTTAACTTTCCACTTTCACAGTTCAGCAATGTTATGTTAGTCTGTGTATGATCTGAACTTGTGGTAATGAAGAACTTCTATTTGTTTGATGACAATGCTATGAGACTACATTCAGTTAATTATACATATGGCACAATATGCTCTTTCTGAGTCGTCCATGACAACAGTGAAAAGAGAACAGCTTTGCCATTGATTAGTTCCATTTAGCTGAGTCTTTTGGAGCTCTGGTTATTGGTAAAACAATATCGCTTTTTGGGATTTACGTCTTCATTAGCAAATGACCTGAAAGACACTGGAGTGATTACGTTTCAACTACAAAGTGAAGAATCATAAACAATGATGAAATACAGTTCCCCAGACCCCTGCTTATCATATGTTTCTTCTGAAATCAAGAAGTTTTTATTCTCTTTGCAACAGCCGTATCACAAACACCATTCCAACCTTTCTCAAAGATACTAGAGCTCCATCTCACCACAGTTCCAATGCTGGGGTAGCTTTATACCTCTGTGGTTCAAAAGTCGAAGATCACTTCATCAACAACTGTGTACATAGTGAAGATGTGAATGTTCCTCCATGGACCACAGTGCAGCATCTGGTACATATAACAAAGTGTTGGGTATAAGGTGCGACAAGCACAATGCAGGTGGAAAGAAGACAGAACATTTAACACTCACCAAGTTGTGTTTAGATGCATTTTTATACAGATTAAAAAATATGTAGTTTTAGTCACGCCTTCGCCTCATTCTTTTAAAAGAGCTGTTCGAAAGGAATGATTCATTTGCAAGGGAACTCTGTAGCCTTGTGCAGGTAGCGAGGACACATCAGCGCTGGGTGCACAGATGTGACATGAATTTTAATCAGGTGTTGGTCTTCATGCTCTCGATGGAGGAAAAACCATGCAACAAAAGCCATTTACCAGGGAACTTCCAAGTTGTTTATGCGCAACATCTGGCCTTGGAAAATGACATTTAACAATTTGACATGCTTCAAATGCATCCCAAGGCGCAGCTGTTAAGGCCGAGTGGGATCTGCCGAGTCATTCACCAAACTCCAATATATTTAAACTGTCAGACTCGCACTGGTGGTGTTTTCCTTTTGGGACACTTCCATACCCCCTGACTCAGCAAATATTTTATGCACTTTTCAAAGAGCCTTGTAGCCACTCCTCCTATATGGAGCTGAAAATATGCAGGACACAATGACCTGGCTCACACCACTTCCAGCTCCATTCATCGATTACAGGGGTTCTGCCTGCTTCCTCAGGTTTCTCTCCTTACTCACTCTTTAGCATGAGGGCGTACAGGGCTCTTCACTGAACCTGTATAAATACTGAGGAGAAAAGCTGAATGTCCAGTTTTCAAACAGAATATTTTGGATGACCTTGAGGGTTTTATAGAAGACATGTTCATTTTGTAACACACATGCACAGTGTCAGACTGAAGAGCAAATCCATACAGTAATCAGGTAAGTCAGGTAGGAAATAAATGACTGAGTAGTGTTTTTGAATGGGTTTCCTCAATATAAGTTATTGTCTATGACAAGTTCAGTAGTTGTCATTAATCAATCTGACATGAACAAAATGGAGCTGGTCTGGTAATGGAGATATTGGTCTTTCTCTCTACAGTATATCTAGATATACACATTCAGTGTCAGTCTCTATATGTCATTGTAACCTCATATAAAATGAATTGCATTGCAGTGACAGTTCGTCATAATACAGGGTGAGAGGGCTAAAAAAGAACACTTCTGCATACCTCACCCACTGTAACATTAGTGAACTAATTCCCATAAGAAAAAAAATGAACACAGCAAACCGCTAACCGCTAATCGCTAACTGCTAACTGCTAACTGCTATAGCAAACTGTGTAAAAGAGTGATATGCAAAGTAAAAAATATTTAAATAAATTGTCATTTCCCATTAGATTATGTCTTAGATTATTTCTGCTAAATCACCACCCTTAGCCTGATCCTAACATAATACTGTAAATAGCATAAGTGCTCTATTAGTAATTGCATTGCAGAGTATTGTTACAGTAGTGGAAACCAGCTGGAAAATGTGCTTCACAAATGTTTCTGCATGAATGTGTCTGTAAATGTGTCTGAATGTGTGCGGTACTCGAGAGCAATCACATTATGGTGTAGCCGACACATCTAAGATTTGTCAAAGCTTGGGCCAGAGGTAAATCAGTTCTATTTTAGCCGTTTTCTAAAAACCTGTATGTGCTGTTATTACTCATAGAGCTATAGATGTCAGAAATAAAATGATGAGGATGCCATTCAAATTTTATGCCTTTTCTATGAGAGAGAGGGAGGGTTTAATGTAACTAGTTTATATATTCTTGCAGCATGGCTCTGAAATTTAACATTCTGACATAATGTTATTTCAGAATAGACTTTTAAAGATTGGTTTACTTCCATATTCACTGGTATTCATTTCCCACCAACTTTTACACTTGAGAAGTTAGGAAATTCCAGGACAAACAGAAAGGCTATTTTTTTATACAGATGATTCAGTAGCTTTGTCAAGTGCTTTGTCTTTTGCATACCACTGTTCGAAGACATGACAGATGTGAGAATCAAGTAAAGGAGCAGTAGACTGATATAGTTTGGTGGTAGTGGACTGTTTGCGTAGCATATTGTTTCTTACTGAAGGCACCACAGACGACTCAATAGACCGAATTATGGCACCATACAGGCAGCCCATTATGGTCAAACCTTGTGTGTAATAAAGTGTAAATATTTCTTTCCTTTAGGCTCATACATCAATGAGCCCAGATGAAAACACTTCGAAAATGAAAGATGAGGTTCAATTGGTGTCATTAGAGCATCTGTCTCTAAGCATGCATTCCTGCATACCAAATACGCTACTGGGGATCTTTTTGTTATACATCTATTACTGGAAAGAACATTAGAGACTCCTGACTAACACAAACTCGCTTGATAGTTATTGGGTGTATTGTACCTCCAGGCATTGTTATTTACAAAGATTTGAGTGTTCAGTTTTATTGTTTTATAATATAAAGCAGCTAGACATGAGTCTTTAATTCACTTTGGCAAATGCCAAGCATCAATCCGAGGGACAGTGAGCCCCCATAGTCCATTACTGCATTATCCAGAAGGATGGAGCTAGATCCATTACATCTGGAATGAGTTGAAGTAGTGTTCCATTTCTCTGGTCTAGAATCCAACATCAGTACCTGACTTCACCAATGTTCTTGTAGCTGAATGTAATCAAACCTCCACAGCAACATTCGAACATACAGTATAGAGGCTATTACTGTAGCAAAGGGGAAATATCTTTTTGGAATGCAAACCTATTTCATGCAGAACAATAACCATTTCCAAACATTTTCATTGACATCTGGAAATCTTTGACAGAAGCACAATCATTAAGCAGTTAATTAACGCTGCTCATTTCCCGTTCGATTATGTCTTTATTCTGCTTATGCAGAAATTTCATTGTCATTGTTGTGTCTTTCTTCTGCACAACATATTACCTCAGCACATTGTGCGAGACTTGACTGGTAATTGCTTTCCATATGTTTCTTGTGGTTCTTGCTGCCAAACAAAACAATCACTGGCCTAGCACTAATACAGAAGACAGACTGGCGGAGGGACGAGACAGACGTTTCTGCACCAAGCCAGCACAATTTCACCTGAACGCTTCCTTAGCAGTCTGCAAAAGAAGTCCACACTACAGCAAAAAAGAACTTTTAATCCAGATTTCTGTTCTGGTCTGTTTGAACTGCTGAACTTCTTATTACTCAATCGAAATCAAATAGGCTTGATCGTATAAAATATAATTAATTCATGAAATTCTTGTTTTCTCTCACTTTTCCCTGAAAACATAATGATCTTTGGGGCTTCTGAGTGAAGAACTGTCTAGGCATTAGCCCTATTAAAGATGCCACAGCCATTTGTGGTGGAGAGTTCATTAGGACCCTCCCACTTCCAAATCAATGAGCAAGAAATGTGTTGCATTAGTAGCAGTTGCCATGACATACATGTGGCTGAAGAAGCAGGTTCAAGCACTTTGGTGAGTCCTTGCTGATGGATGAAATTGAAATTAGGCACTAGAAAATTAGAGGTAAAACATTTTATTGACCTTTTCATGCCTCAATAAGATCTCTCTGAAGGCGTGTTATACAATTCTGAATTAAAAAGGCTTATGATTCCATACCTATTATTAATTATTGAGTAATTTTTCATTTTTATGTATAATTGTGAAGAGCAAACATTTAAGGTGTCATTTTTCAACAAATGCTTTTAGCACTGCAGTCAGATTAGCATAAAAAGACGCCCATGGTCATTATTTAGACTCTGCAAACCACAGGTGATGTGACGAGTGGTAAAAACTGACAGGCCAGGTGTGGTGTGTGTGATATTAAACACTCCTGCAGAGTGACGTGAGAAATTCATATCACAGCTTAATGAGTAGGCTACATGTCCACACCAGCACATGGAAACAAATGAACAATCCTATAGACCTTCCTCAGTGGAGTGGTGGAAGCCAGAACATCTTGGTGTTATGTCAGCAGTGGTCCACTGTTTCAGAATTACTAAACATTTTCACAATTGTAAAGATGGGTGGAAGAAAGTCATAAAAAATAAAAGGTTCATGGGTAGGAAGCTTAATCTCACATCAAAACTATAACAGAATCAAAAAATAAAAAATAGATATTAAGACAACAAACACCCTCTGAAAGAAGCAACTATTGGCTTCACTGCATTTATTACATTTTGGAACCTCCCTCTCCCCACATAACTGCAATACATCTTCACCTATAATGCTTAATGAGATTGGGGTGAGCAATTTGAGACCTCTACTCAATACAAAATCTCTCCAGATCCTCCAAGGTCCTAGCTCCTCTTTATGAGGCTTTCCTCTTCAGCCCACATAAAGGGTTTCATTTAGGTCAGTGGACTAGGATAGCCATGCCAAAAAGCTGACTCTGTGGCCATATACTAATTTTTGTGTGGTTAATATAATAAAAGATAAGAGTAATTTGTTATATAAAAAGGTTAGATTTCTCTCATATTTACAGAGTCAGTTTTTTTTTAGCATACTTATTCATTTCATCTTTACCAAGCATATCTATACAGTAATTATGGAAGTGACTGTACACCTGAGTTCTAGTTTATAATGCTAACCCTAACCCTAACCCTAAAACTAACCCTAACTCTAACCCTAACCTTAAAACTAACCCTAACTCTAACCCTAACCCTAAAACTAACCCTAACTCTAACCCTAACCCTAAAACTAACCCTAACCCTAACCCTAACCCTAACCCTAACCCTAAAACTAACCCTAACCCTAACCCTAACCCTAACCCTGCAGGTCCTTCAATATAAAACATGAAGTTAAGAAAGAATCTTCACTAAAGGCAAGAAATTTAAGGCTTTATTACTTATTACCTACAGAAACCTTCCAAAAATTTACATTAAGTTACAAAAACTTTAAAATATGACTTGTTTGTGAAAGATGTGGTGACTTAATTTCCATTTTTAGTCCTCAGTGGATTAGTAACAATATGAAAGGTAATTCCACCATCGCTTTGGAGGTTCATTTTAAGCAAGAGACGAATCTGAAATCTAATTAGCCATTTTTCACTGGGTTCCCCTGACCACTGATTGGTCGGTTGCATAATATGTCTTCTGACGAGTTAATGAAAAATCTTAGCCAAACCTATTGCCATTTGCGCTAATACAAGTTGAAGCTAATATTATTGGGCCGTTACTGATTAGTATTCTGTAGCCAGAACAAAATCAGTTGTTATCTGGTGGCAGACTAGGAGTCCTCTGTGAAGAATATAATTTCTTTTATGTGGAGTAAATCTCGAGAATGCAGAAATGTTCTGCAGCAATGCTGGAACATTCTACCTATATCAACTGCCAAATGGTCTGACATTTTGTCGGAGCCATTCTGGAAGTTTTCCTAACAGTGGTGACGTATTGCCCACCCTGAGACATAAAATTGCCACTTCTGAAATGAAAGTTTTCTTTATCATTCCTCTGCCAGTCTGGACCTCTCAGCTGTTTCCTTTAAGTGCTTTCTGCTTTTAGTTGGGGGCTTTAGTGCTTAAAGTTCAGACGGCTGTTCTATCAAGGATTTAACTCAGCCTCTGCTCTGCATAACTGCCAAAGGGTCACAGAGCTATTGGAAGTGACCGTTCCCTCCTGCTGACTCAAAGCACCAAAAATGCAGTTCTTTGCATAAAGTGAGAGCTTGATTGAGTTTTCCGCATGGGACATTCCAAGAGAATCAAAGAAGGTCATTCTCTCGGAGAATTGAAAAATTCACTGTATTGATAGTGACATTAAAAGAACAGTTCTGTGAAAAATCGAATGTTTTATGTCCAAATGCTGCTTATTCAGCTAAGAAGCTAATGCTCGAACTCCACAGTCACTCAAATAGCCCACATGATTTCCATTAAAATACATCAGCAAAACACTTCGCTTTTAAACCACATACAGCTCCTAATTAAGGTGCTCCTGGACTTACATTGACTTACTTTGAACTATAAAAATAGACCACACTGACCAATGTGAGTAACCTGAAAGAAGAGTTGAGATGTGGTGCTGAAAGGGTGAGGAGTTCCAGGACAAATGTTTAGCTGCAGTTCTGCAATGTGACATAAATGTTTACAAAATTACACAGCTTATGCAATGGGTGTTTATATTCAATCCAATAGACAATGTCATCTCCATTTGAATTGCTTCATTTAGTTTTCCATTAATGTAGGTCTAAGGAAAAAGATTAATTAGCTTTACTATATTGTGGTCCTAGTAATTTGGATTTAATTCACAGACAAAAAACAACTTAATGGAAACATTTGATCAATGATGAGTAATTGGTCCATTTTCAGCTGCTTCGTTCTTTAGATAACGACTGCAGTTTTTTAGAGTGAGGGTCTGTCAATCACATCAGGAGTTGGATCCCAGTCTAAAACTGCAGTTATTTAGGTGAATTTTGAACTGGAAATATTTCCATATTGTTTTGTTATGTCTAGAAGAAAAATACACCATGGGGAAGTTCTATAAAATGATCCTCTTTGAGAAATAATTTCTGACACTAAGAAGATAATAAGAAGTCATGTAAACACCATATAATAACCTTATTGAAAGTGACTATTTGCTATTATTTTTATTGCACAAAATGCACCACAACACTTTTATATTGTTTAACAAAGGATGAACAGCCTAAACTCAATGGCTCTTTAAGGCTCTTTAGTCAAAATACACAAAGGATAATCTGAATTCATAAATGCTTCGTTTCCTGATTCATTTTATTTAAAAAGAACCTTTTAAAAATTCTATATATGCTTCCACTGTAGTCAAAGGACCTTTATTTGGATATACAGAACCTTTTTTGCTAAGGGTGCAAAAAACAAAGAATCCTTACTAAGGGATCAGGTTTATTTCTCCAACATGCCAGCATGCCATACTACACAAGAAAAGGTATCATTTCAATCTTTCACTGAAGTCAGGTTTGCCAAAGGCTCCCACTTTTTTATGGTGCACAGTATAATCTGGGCCATCCTGCAGACAGGCAATATAGAATTTAATGTTTTTATCAATATATTGTTATGGGACCTCCCTCCCACCTCTCTCTCTGATTGAGGTCACCAGTGTGCATTTCAGATTTTTTTTCCCACACAGTTTGCTTTCTTTAGCCTGTGCAAGATCAGCTTTTCTTTCAATTTTTTTTTACCATGTTACATCTGGCAACTTTTGATGTGTATGTTACCAATCAGGAGTTCAGAATGTATTTTTGGCAGGCACCATTTGCCTGGTTTTCCAATGGTCAATTTGTCTTTTGTTAGCCTAATGGCTATTGATGCTTTGTTACAACAGAGACAATAAAACAGTGTAGCATGTGACATCAAAATCTTCTCATTGACAGAGGTCACCAGTGTGCGTTTGAGAAGTTCAGTTTTTTCATACAGTTTGCTTTCTTTAGCCTGTGCAACATCAACTGTCAACAGTTCAGTACCACTATCCCTTTCTCTAACATGATTGGATGTTTTATTGGATATTTCTTTGACTGAGTCTACACGTGGTGTTGGTGGAGCAGGTCTAGCTGCTGTTGATGGCCTCCACCTGGTGGGAGCGAGCAATGAAAGTGTTGAGGACATTCTGTAACATCTCAGCCCTCATCTTGCTGATGTGTAACACCTCCTCATGATTGACTTTCTCCTCGCGACTGTAGTCCAGGGACACTTTGTTGGTGATGAGTGAGAGGCCAAGAACACGCAGGCCGCAGTGCTTGGCCACTGTCACCTCTGGGACTGTGCTCATGCCTGCAGGGATGACAAGAGAAGGATGGAGGGGCAAGGGAGAGGGGCAGGCATGCTTAATTAAATGGCCATTACTTCTGTGGTGAATTACCCAACAGGAGCCTGTGCTGCATCATTAATAGCTGGTACACATTTTTAATTCTTAATGAGGGGCACTAACTCCCTGCTGAAGGCCCAGCCTTTAGTTGTAGCCAGTAATTACATGTAACTGTATTGAAAATTTAAGGACAACAGTCAGTAGAATCTCTAACCCATACAGTGCAGTTATTAACCCCAGAGAGCTGCACAACTATGAAGGCAATGAAGAACAATTTTAAAATAGGGTTATATCAGTCACCATTTTATTGGCAAGTATAATCAGGCAGCATATGTCTCTCTAATATTCCTCAAATACTTGCAGTTTCTCATGCAATGTTTTCTAAGGGCTTGAAGGTCACACACACTCAACAACGGTTGCAGACATTGTCATAGAGAAGCTAATAGTTCTTTAAAATCTTTTCACAAATAGTACATATTGTTGACATGACTAAAGCTGTTTTTGCTGTCATTAAATTTGGCAGAACATAGCAGTGAGCTACAACGTTTCTTTGCTGGCAAAGGCAAATTTACCTGCTTATTGTGGAATTTTTCAAAATTGTTTAACTTGAGCATTCTATAGATTTTATACTCTTGTTTTCTGAATTGTTGTGGACATCAAATTCAAAATTTATTTATTGTA
>JBBIGC010000007.1:22202734-22220778 GCA_037576955.1 Lepidarchus adonis | reverse complement strand
AAAAACTCCCTAAATAGGAAGAAACCTTGAGAGGAACCAAGGCTCAGAAGGGGAACCCATCCTCCTCTGGTCGACATTTGATGAGTGATGGACCTTTTTTATTATTATTCTTCATCCACATTCTCATCCTCACACCAATGTTGTCAAAATAACAAAAAACGAACCTGTTGCCTATTAAGAGTGCTCACTACTATCAAGTGGAGACATAAGTTGTGTGTTCTCAGCTGAGAATTAGGTGAATCCAGATGCTTTTAATTTGTAAACTGTGTGATATGTAGAGAACTGTGTGTAAATGTTATCAAAACATTTTTGGAATTGCTAACTGAGAGCTATGCAGAGAATGTTTCTTGCAGTTTTAATAAAATTAAATTGTGCCTCAGGTTCCACTTTTTGTGTGTAAACAATCAAAAAAGACAAGGCCAAAAATGAACCATCACTTCTTGAAACTGCTGGAAGACGGAAAAAAAATGGATGAGCTAAGGATCTGAACCTTTTTTTGGATCCTGCAGAAGAGCTACTGTGGTTTAAAATGTTTATGCTGACTAATGTTATGGCTGCTTGATGTATACTAGTGATATTAGTTAATGCATTAACACAATAAGTCATTAACGCCACTAATACATTAATGCCATTCATGTGTTTAAGACCCTTTAAACCACTAGCAGTACTGCAGGACTGAAGCCCAGCTTCTCGCATGCTGCTGCCAAGAATCCATGAGCTATTTGTTCAAATATAGCTATGAAATGGCAAGTTCCACTGATGGCTCTATTAATAAAAGCTTATTCCAGTTACTGACACTGTGAATTTGTTTCACGGTACATAGAGTCGGAAGTATCATTTACAAACAAAACACAGTTGACGCTGACTGAGTATCAGTAATTCCATACTCTACACCCAGGGTGTCAAACTCAGGTCCTGGAGGCCGGTATCCAGCACAGTTTGATAGTTTCTCTCCTCAAACACACTCACTCAGCCTGGCAATTAACAGGTGAGTTGAATCAGGTGTGTCTGAGCAGGGAAATCATCAAACTGTGCAGGACACCTGTCTCCAGGACCAGGTTCGACACCCCTGCTCTCCTTCAGAGACCTATGGATACATCAGCTGGCAGTAAAGTTCCTTCTTGGTTCCTGCCAAGGTTTCTTCCTACAGTTGTAAAAAGTGATATACAAATTAAATTGGCTTGACTTGACTTTAAGTTCCCCTTGAGAGTCACTACAGGAACAAGAACCCATACGCTGTATAAATAAGAAGGAGAGTGAGAGGGTAAATGTGTTTTTTCTCCTACCTGTAGCATGTCCTCTCAAACATGGTCATTTTGACTACTCTTGTCCATGTCGCTGTTAGGCTGAAAATTGTCCACCATCAAAGCTATATTTAGCGGCTTTCCCTTACCATTGATGTACTGGGCAGAGGAAGCTGATAAACTGTACAGCAAAATATGTGCTATAGACAGTTATTGTAAACCTGAGGGCTTCTATATATCATAGCATATCATAACAATCCTCTATATATGAAAATCTGCAACCTCTCTGAGCTGTGAGGACATGGGGAAGGAAATAGATGTGCCCTATGCTAATATATCCATTGGGACTGGTGTCCCATGACCCCAATAAGACACCTGTCACAACTTGCTGAACACACAAAGTGCTGAAACAACACTTTCAGAACGAAGCGAGTTTGATGGAACTGAGTGGAAACTGCAGTTACAGTGCAAAAAGTGGAATTGATTATGTAAAAAAGTAAGAAGAAATAAATGAGACAGGATGACAAGGGAAAAAATCATGATAATTGAGAAAAAAGCATTTATCTTTCAGTGAAACAGTCTTAATGTACTTTCTCAGGAATTCAACCCGAAGAGTGCAACAGCTCATCAGGAGATGGCAAACTTGATCCCTGGTGATGCCTTAGCCATCCATGTTTCAGTCCAAGAGCGTAGTTGGCCTTGCTTTCTGGGTGGGTAGGATGGCCCCTCCCCCAACACCCAGGGCTGATGTGCAAGCATTAGCATTAGCATTGTTCTCCTCCAAGTGTGTTGAGCTGCACAATGTTGTTTCATTACTGGCAGTTCAAAAATATGCCCTGACGTCCCATTTCACTCTTATATTGTGAGTGGAACTGTACAAAAATGTATTTGAAAATTGGGAACTAAAGAAAAAAATATGTTTTTACACACAAAATATGAATCAATCATATTTATATTATAAACATGCATGGATTAGATTCAAAATGCTACATATTATAGATCCACACATAAGTGAAGGTCATTGCAAGAAGAAGGTAAAGATGATAATACTTTACTGATGGCACCCATCAATATTCAGCAGCCCATTAAATAACCCACACAGGAATGGCATGCCAATTAATTCCTTTTATTTCATGATGTATGTCCACAACATAGTAGAAAGACGTTGATGCATTCCTGTTCAAATGTGTGATTGATTGCACTGTCTTTTCTTGTTGTCAATTTATTGATTCTACAATATTTTTTCAACGCTTGACCTTGAGATTAAATTGCATTAGCAAACTGTGTTTATTGACACTTATAATTACGCTGAGTGAATATTAAAAAGAATCTGGGAAAGGCAGTCGTGTGAGATATACTGTACTACGGATGAACATGGACCATTTACGTAGCTCTGGTGCAGAATTGGCAAATGCATTTCTCTTTGCTAACCCAATTCCACAAAACTCCAACGGCAAATAATTATTCATGTTGACAGCCCACCATCATTCCTAATTTCCTGCAGACTTTACAGGCATATTTCAATTCTATTCGGATTAAGCAGCAGAGAAGATGAGCTCCAAATCAATTTTCCAAATGAGAACACAGGGCCTGCTTCCCAAGTCCTCTCCAAAGAGTCCTTCAAATCTATCTTTTTAGACAAGATCGTTCGGTGTTGACCAGTGCTTCATGTTACAGGGGATTGCTATTCCAGCTGGATTAATAATAATATTTCACCTATGATTTTATTTGTATTTTAATTTTTCAGAGATTTTCATGTATGTTGTTGGCTTGGGTGTACTGGGACCCTCAGGCCCATTCAGTTCTCCTTCCTCTCAGCTTGAAAATTCAAAGTCTGGTGGTGACTGCAAAGGAAACTGAAAGAAGTAAACCACAGTGTAATCAAATCTAACATGCGCACACATGTTGTGTTTCACTGTGTAGCCAGTGCTACTTATACCCAGGTGCAAATGGACACTCTGAATAAGACGTAGCCAGATGGGTCCGGGAGTTCACCAGAAAACCACAGTCACTTTATATAAAGCTGCTTAGTGACAATACCTGTTGGAAAAGGTGGTATACAAATAAAATTGACTTGACGTCACTGAACTGTCAGCTGCTGCAATAAGAAATGCAACTTGACCCTCGGTTATGTAAAGACAAAGCCATACATCAATTTGAGGCAGAAACTCTGATATTCACTGCAATAATTAATCAAGTCAACCCATTAAACACCTAATATTTAGTAAATAATCCAAAATAAATTTCAGCCAGCTTTTCTACCCCAAATATAGGCGATCAGTCTAGGTCTGGTGTCTGCAAAGTAGCTAAAAAAGTAATGGATCCTCACACCCCACCAAACAGTATGGATTAATGCTAAGACATTTTCCCCATCCATGTTTCTCAGAGATAGATTACAGGGGTGTAACAATGCGTTGTTGTGACAGTATGCATCACAGATATGTGAGAATGCTTTATGTAGAATAAACGTTGTATTAATTATGATTAATACAATATGTGAACTCCTCAGAAACTACTGTTCACTTGCTTTATGTGGACTCTTCAAAAAGGGATGTTGAGGGTAATAGCTCACAGCTGGGATGCCAGACAGGAGGGCTGTGCGACACTTCAGGGTTTAGTATTTTATCTCATTAAAGACACATGATTTAACTCATCAGCTAATTAGCAAGGCCTACATGATATGATGTGGACGTGTTTGAACCACCCCACACACACACCCTTGTGCCAGGCTGTGAACCTCAAGGTCCTGAAATGGAAATCTGAGGATTACATGATGAGAATCCCAAGGCATTGTTAGAGTGCCCTCCAGTGGAAAATGGAAAATGATCATAACAAATTACAACGACAAAGAAAGCCCACGAAAAGCACACAGGGGGAAATTCACGCACCGTACCAGGATAATGAGGCTAATTTCTGTCTGTCTGTCTGTCTGTCCAACTGTCTATCCATCTATACACCCAAGCTTCCTTTCTACACTCTATTCATGATTAATGATCTATCTATTAAACTTGATTTGTTTCTCAGAAAAATTAAATGTCTGTCTGTCCATCCATCCATCCAGTCATTCATCCTGTCTGCACACCAGTGCTGTTCTGTTCAAACCCAAATGTGCAGAGGATGCCCCAGTGGTCGCTGGTAAAACGGCCACACCTCAGTTTCTCCAGCCCAATCAGAGTCATACTGCCTGGGCGGAGCAGAGCGCCCTCTCTGGCTGTTCGCAGGTACACACGGTCAAAACGAAGTCGCGCCGTGAAAGGAATCTCTTTGTTGTTGTTGGTGACAGTGTCCCAGGTGTACATGCAGTCCTGAGGAGCTCCCAGCATCTCCCATACATCCATAATACCGTCCGGGAGACCTCCCAACTTCTTCACCTGACACACACAAATGTGTAATTATGTAATATTCATTGTGAGCACATGAGACAGAACCATACAAATAACATGTGTTCACATGATTTTTAACATGTGAGCATGAACAGGAATTTATACCAGCATGTGAAAATATTATCTATATGTATGTAAAAATATCATGACAATCTTATTCATGTGTCTTGTCTCTGTAAGAGGTCAGTTTTTATTCAGTACATTGGTAAATCTGACTGTGCTGACTGTGATATTCTACTCTGGGAAATGTTCATCTGTAGCTATTTAATATAAGATATTCTACTCTGATCCAAAGCACAGACTGGACACAGTATCACACACACACACACACACACACACACCTCCCAGTCTCTTAGGTTGGTGTCTCCTCCGAAAATGACTGTCTGGTCATCTGGTGCCTCCTTCATGCGCTTCCACACTCTGCGCAGCTGGTTCAAACGCTCCTGTGAGCTGGTCTTTAAACTCTCTAAGTGAGAGGTCATGAAGCACAGCTGATGACCTGAGAAATTAGCCTGAACACACACACACACACACACACACACACACACACATACACATACACATACAGATACACACACATTAAAGTAAAGGGTATGATGCAATAAAGGTACTTTAAAGTGATTGAGCTAAAATTCCACCCAAACATGGTAAATTCAACATTGTTACTATGGAAACTGTTAACATCAGACACCAAACAGGCACTCTTTTTATATATTTACCCAATCCCCCCTACTGGTCTCCATCACACAATGGTACTACGCTGAGAAGCTCCCGACAACTTTCCAAACTTTCACTGAAACAACACCTCAGCTCAGCACTAACTGTCAATTTTCATACATCAGCCAAATGATCCCAGAACCCAGAAAGAGCACGTTCTCTTGATCTCTCAGCCATGGATGGCTGTGGCATCACCAGGGATGGTGGTTGTGATCTCCTAATAGAGCCAAAGCAGTTGCACCACTCAGGAGACCCTCAAAAGAGGCTCAGACATGACAATATGTAATAAACCAAGCAGGAGCATTAAGACTGCTTGTCTACATTTCACCATTGAACCCCATAAGAAATATTGGGTCACAATTCAAACATCATTTTTAGAAAACACAAGGGGTCTGACAAACCCTCACAAACACACTGCCTCCTTAGTTTTAAGCAGGGGCCCAAATTCAGTTCTGGAGGGCCAGTGTCCAGCACGGTTTGGTATTTCCTGGCTTAATCACACCTGGTTAAACTCACCTGTTAGCTGCCAGGTTTAGTAAGAGTGTTTGAGGAAGTGGGTTACTAAACTGAACTGGACACCACCCTCCAGGACTTCTGGTCTTAAGTCTGGAACTGATCTGGGTGTTTTTGCCAGTTAGAAACATACAGCTGAACAAACACACTATTGGCTAAATTATCGCTGCATTACAAACAGATTAATTTCCATATGCAGCAACGCAACGTTCAAAGTAAAACACTTATTAGAGGATAGAAGGTAAAAGTGCTCACAGTGGCCATAAGCAGGTTCCTCGTCATTTCTGTAGTGGGATAATTTACAATGTTGCTTTGTAGAAATTCAACTCTGGACTTTCTGAGGAGTATTGCTGTAAAATAGCCACTTTCATTCCCTAGGAGGAAACATAATCAAGGTTATTTGTGCAGCACAGAGTTACTTTTGATTCACTGGCTTTAAAGGAGGCTCACCTTGCAGAAACTCGTAATCTGTCATGATCTCCTGTAAAACCTTCAGGTAAGGAGGGATGAGCTCCTGCAACAGCACCACATCAGCACGGTGCCTTAAAACCAGAAGAGACAGTCATGCATTGACGTCCCTCTAACCCGATCTTACTGCATTAATCGCTAGGCAATAGGGTTTGGCTGATGGATGACCATCATCTATAAACAGTGGCCAACAGCTATTACAATATTGAGCCCAGCATCATGACACCCAGCCCCAAGCATATTGTGAAGCCAGTTTTCATGTGTACAGTGCATTTCAAAGCAGATAAGACTCCAGTGAGCTGGAAGATGCAACCTTGACTCAACCACCTCCTGATTGGAAAAAATCTTATAAAGGTCAGTTAGTATTATACGATTATTTAAGGGGCGACTAAAAGGAAGACCACCAGATAAATGTATTTCAGTTTAACAAAGGGAACCGGTTATTCATGTTATTGCATTACATTAACCAATCAGAGGCGATCTAAAAAAGTGAGGACTTTAAATGGATCAAAGTCGATGATGTAAGTGGGTTTCCTCAACACCTCCACAGAATCTAGTTAAGAAAATGCCATTGGCTAATGTGTCCATGCCCTCTAGCTGTCCCGTCAAGAGGGTTTAGCTGTGTTCATGACTCCAATATGGTAGAACTGGTCCAGGAGTCGACCAGCATGTACATCTAGTCAAGCCTGAACATATATCTCATCATATTGGGACATGATATTATTTGTCACAACAATAATATTGATTGTATTTTCCAACTGTACGCCAAGAGCATGTCACAGAAATATTTCGGCTCCTCGAAGAGCCTTATAATAATGATTCTTTTACGTACCATTTTTGTCAATGAAACATGAAAGTGAAGGGCAGAAGTTGCAGGTCCAGGAAGGAAAAACCCTCACCAGGATTTTGCTCCAACTGCTCAGAAACATACATTGCTACACTGGGCTATTTAGAGAAGCCAAGCAGTTGGAACAAAATCCTGGACTGGATTTTTCCTTTCTGGACCTGATTTTGCCACCTCTGGATATTGGTTCTTCACACTCTTTTCTGTTCTTCTATGGCCTTGGCTTAAAGAACCCTTTGTGGCCCTGCTCATGGTAATTTAACAACATATTGCTCGTTAAACTACGATATGATTGTCCAAGAATACAATAGGGAGCTAGAATCCAAATGCAACAGTTTACTGTATAATGTACAACAAAGTTCTATAATGGTGGAATATTCCAGAACTAACAGAACATTACCATAGAATATGCTTTTCACAGTATTAGATTTAAGATTCAATATTCTCACATTATTTTTAACATAAATGAAGAATAAGGATGACTGGACCTGTGGTGCACTCTATTAATGAGACTAGAGTTCAGAGGCGTGAGGAGTGTGTATGGCATAAGACTTAGTTTTTGATTGTTTTTATGATCAGATATCATAACAAATATTATTTCCCACAATGCATCTTTTTCAATGCATCGTCACAACCCTAATTAGGTGCATTTATAGTTTGGCCACTGAGTAATTTTCATACCATTTTCAACAATGAAAGATTGGTCCACCACCATTTGGTCCGCCAACATTTAGAGTAACGTCCCATAACGTGCTCTGGTCGCTATGGTAACGTGTAAACATTCCTTTCAGAAGAAGTTTTCAGTGCTGTTGTGATGATCTCAGGGTTTTCTGTTATGACTTTAACCCAGAGTACTGGCAAAGCTGAGTCTCTAACACACTTAGATGCTGCGGATTGAGATCGTTTTTTTTTTTTAAGTTGTAATTTTTGGTACAGCCGGTGGCTGAGGACTCCTGAATGTTTATAAGTTTATATGCTGTGTTATGTTTTGCGGCTCCGGGCGATCTATCTTTAGTTTAAGAGGGGGCAAAATGGCTCTTTTGATAGTAAAGGTTGCTGACCCCTGACCTAACCAAACCTGGTGTTGACTTATAAACAGTGGCACCAAAAAACAGTAGTTATCTGACAAAAAAGAGCAGCACTTACTTTCCCAAATACGCCAGAAGGCTTGGGACTCGTTCCTTAAGGTCTTCCACATCTAGGCCATCTATGTTCCACGTAAGCACGGTCAGCTGGTTGTGGTCTCGGCTGGGGTTGGTGGAGCTGGTCTGGTCTCCACCTAACTCAGCCGGGGACAACTGGCTTTCATACACCTGCTTGAAGGAGGGCCTGGAGCGCGGAGTCTGGGTTAACTTGGATTCTGTAGGTCGAGTGTGAGTGCACTGGAGGAGAGATGTTTGAGTAACCTGTGTCTGGGTGGTCTCATTCTCCGTCTGCGTAGACTGGTCACAGGTGGTGCGACTTTGTGTGTGCTGGAGCTTCATACTCTGGTGAGAACTTGTCTCGTCTCTCTTTTCTGAAGGCTTCCCCTTTGCACTTTGCCTCTTTTTCCCTTGCTTTTTCTTCTTCTTGACTGCTTTTTCTTCAGGGTTACTGTTCCCAAGGCCATTGTCACCGTCTCTGTCGCCCCCTGCTGGAGCTACTGTGTGAGTAAGACTGTACAGAGAACATGGGAACACTGCGGTTACACACAGATACATACACATACCACTAGTCAAATGTTACTGCAATACAAGTGAAAAACACACAGTCACATTTTACTTAATTGAAAGTACTTGCTTTAAAAAATACTTAAGTCTTAAAAGTACAAAAGTAAGATTTGTTGTAGGAGTAAAAATTTGTTGTGGAAGTCTTTAAAAATGATACACACACACACACACACACACACACACACACACACACACACACACACACACACACACACATGGAGCAGCGGGCAGCAGTGAAGTGGTTACCTCAGTTGTGCCCAGGCTGGGACTTGAACCTGTAACCTTCTGATCACTTTTTTAAAATTTATTTATTTCATTATTTATTTATTTATTTTTGCCATTACCTTACTCCTCTTAAACTAAATAGAATTGAACAGTCCAGACATAGTTCCTTACCTTTCTCTTTCTCTTTCTTAGCTTTTTGGTGGGGAGTCAGTGTTGTACTTTTTAATGAACAGATTTTGGTTTCATACTTGGTTCAGTTCCCTCACTCATTTTTGACGATTTCTTTAGGAGAAATAAACTGGAAGTCACTAACAAGGTGATTTGTTAGCTGGAGTTTCGCAGTAGCTCATGCGATTGACTGAAAATGTGAGGTGACGTGATGCACAAGATGTCTCAGATTGGCTGTCCTATACGTCAATCTACCAAACGCCTCAGTGTGGATGGATGATTGGCTAACACCCTTTTTATAATGATATGCAATCTACCCCACACTTCCTGTACTGTAGTGTATTCTGTGACTCTGTCTCACGTGCGCAGTACAGTTTATTTTGAAAGGCAGGGCTCAGTTACTCTGAAAGTATCAAGTAACGAGAACCTTAAAAGAAAAGTAATAAAGTAAAAAGTATGGCTTTGTCTTTCAAAGGTAGTGAACTGAAAGTTAAAAGTTTCCAAAAAAAGACTATTCAAGTAAAGTACAGATACTCAAGTAAATGTACTTCGCTCCTGTCCACACATCAACAGAATGATGAATATTAGCGGGAATGTTCCACCCATTTGATGTAAACAGATGAAAATGTAGAAATCTCCCTGTTCATCTGAGAAATCATTCACATTCAGATTATAATCATGTTAAACACCGGCTTTATGAGTTTATTTCTCTGGGCTCTTACCTTTGTCCCCTGTTTTGCTTTTCCTCCATCCTGGACTCTGAGGAAAGGTCACAGCTCTTACTGTTCACTGCTTCCAGTTTCGTTTCTATAACACTAAGGAGTTAGGAATCTGGTTACACCCAGAAATCACAATACACACTGCACACACTGAGGTGTGTGAATGAATTATATATATATATATATATATATATAAAGCATGTACACAGCAGAAACATCTGGATCTCACAATTCTCTAAAATGTCCTTGCTTTAAAACAGCATATTTAATGAAAATTGTGGAATTATTGTAATCTTTTAAAAATGTAAACTTACCTTTTGTTTTAAGCAGAGTAATTTTCCTGAATACATTTTATTACATATAGCACTATTAACCTTTGTGTTAAATAATGTTATAAATATATATTTTTGTTAAATATTTCTGTTAGCTTCCAAGTCTTCTGTACAAACAGGCGAAGCGGATTTTTGTTCTATCTGGGATATTTGTTGCATATTCACTTCAAGTTCTTGTTTTTTTGCCTCCAGCTCAGGACTAGATCTGACTGAGAACAGAATTCAGTCTTCGAGAGCTGAATCTAAGGTCCTTCTCTGTGTCTCTTTACTTATCGATCATTGTTTATTTTGAAGGAAAGTGCTGTTCTGTATTTGAAGTAACACTCACCCTCGTCCTTCCCGAAACAGCGCAGCGGAACCTCAGCGTTTCCCAAAGCAGCTGCTCACAGTCCGTATACTACATCCGCCGGAATCAGGAAGATCAGCGCAGTGTTGAACTCTCGCTTTCGGTTTCCCACACTGTGTTTCACTTCTGCTCTTCAGCTCCAGCTCGGTTACACACTGTCAACACACACAGCGCGCGCGCACATACAGCGCGCGCACACACAGCGCACACACACACAGCACATACACACACAGCGCACACACACACAGCCAACTCACACACAGCGCATACACACACAACAGAAGCAAACACAACGCTGTGGTTGTTAATACCGATCAGCCATAACATTAACACCACTAAAAGACAAAGTGAAGTTCACTGAATTTCTACTAACCCCATCTTCAGAAAAGAATGTGTGATTTGTTGACTCACTAAGAAAGGTTAATGGAAAATATTACAAAGTTTTCAATCATCCGTTTGTTTTTTGTAAATATAAAGAAAATTTTAATTACACTGTTGAATAATTTGGGAACTGAGGAGACTAACTGTTGCACTTCTGCGAGTGAAATTACTGCCCACTCTGATACAGCATACTCAAACATCTGTGGTGTCTGTTGTCTGATTCTTCTGCTCATGAAGCGCCATTCATTTATTTAGATGGAGACAGATCTGAACAGTGAAGCATACACACTCTTTGTCTATGAAGCTGCACTGTTGTAGTACTTGCAGAAAGAGGTTTGTCTTTGTCTTGCTGAAATACTCACGGACGCTGCATTGATGGCAGAATTAGTGTTTCTAAAATCCCAATGGAACCATTACATACGTGCAGTAGGAACTTTCCTTTTACTATGACATATGTTGCACCTTTCACTGATAGCTGACTGGATGGTCCAATTCATCTGTGGCATGGAACACTCACAGTCCGCTCTTCTTACAATAGCATACATTTCCTTTGTCCTTTGGATGCAGCTCCTTTGAGAACGGAGGTTCTTCAGCATCTGCATGAAGGCCATCAGGGGATTACACAATGTAGAGCCAGAGCCAAAGAGTCAGTATGGTGGCTCGGTATCTCAGCACAGATAGTGGAAAGGTGTGAAACATGTCAGAGACATAGGACACAACACTGGGAACCCCTGATGTCCACTCCAGTCCCAGGAGGGTTGGCATGGATCTGTTTGAATGGGCGAATAAACAGTACCTCCTGATAGTGGACGTTTTCTCAAGATAAATCGAGATAGCAGATTACTAGCCAACGTTACCCCCAAGCCAATGAAGAGGCGGAGTGGGCAGTTCAAGAACTTGTGGAAAATGGACAGTGACCACAGTAGAGCACTGTTGGCATTCAGAGCCACCCTGTTGGAGTGCGGGTTTGCACCAGCTCAGCTGCTGATGGGAAGAAACCTACGCACCTCCGTACCACAACCAACAGCCAAGCTGGATCCAAAATGGCCTGATCTGAAAGAGTTTCGGAAGAAGAACGAGGAGAGAAGGAGTCTGCAGGCAAAACACTACAACAGCAGACACCGCTCCAAACCCCTCCCAGAACTCAAACCAGGCCAGAAAGTCTGGATTACCACAGAGAGAAAAGTTGGATCAGTCGTCAGACCTGCCAATACACCTAGGTCATATGTGGTAGAGACCGATTAGAGTTTTCTTAGGAGAAACAGGAATCACCTTCGGATTTCAGGGACTGTTACTGTTAAACCACCTGACAGAATAGACTTGTAAGCCTGAATAGATGGTTTGAAAGAAAAGAGGAAAAAAAAGAGAATACGTAAATGGTTGTTAATGTTAAATGTCAGGTTTTAATGTTTAAAAGGTACAAAGTGCAATTGTGTTCACACAAGGTATTAAGGTACTTTAAATGAGTCTGTTTAGAAAAAGAAGACTTAAGCTAAAAGGAGGAGGTGTGGAAGTAGGACTACAGTTCCCAGGATGCTCAGTGCGCCTAAGAGAGTGTACGGAAGGGAAGTTTTGATTAAACCAATGTTACGAGTACATCTGAGTCCCGTGTGCTGATTATACAGCCTTCTCCTGCATTGTGAGCATTAATAACTTTAATTTTCAGAGTCTTACACAGCTGCTTAGAGGAACCCATGGTTGTTGAGTGTCCACAAGTGTGTGCACAAGGTTTGAAGAGTCAGAGCATTTGTAAAGCTTTAAAATTGGCACCAATTGATATTTACTAATGACAGCTGTTGTCATGCATCGGATCTAACAAGCTAATTAAGGTCTGAAACCTTGTAAAAAGAATCTGAGACTTTGGAACTCTTAAGATCCCCAAACCTTTGCACAGATTTTTTATTTTGCTGTTTATGGCTCTTTTGTCCCAGGGAAAGTAGTTTTGATGGACCTAAAGCACCTGCCAGAGGGTAACGGGTCAAACGGGCAGGATGAGCAGAGACTGTGAGAATGTTTCAAGCTCTTGTCTTTCAGGAAAGAGAGCAGCCAATCATATTTTGAGTTTATCACTTTGTGGAGAGCTCGCTTGTCTGTGGATGAGCTTGATGTATAACCTGTGGAGTATGCGGTAGAAGGCTTTCAATGCAGGAGCAACAAAAGGCCACCAGCAGCTTCTGATCCAGTTTGTTCTTTTTCAATAACCTCAGAAAGTCTGGGGTGTTTGTGGACCAGGGGATCTTCTCAGAGATCTACAGTATCTCACAAAAGTGAGTACACCCCTCACAATTTTGTAAATATTTTATTGCCAGTGCACAGTAAGAAAAGCTATAAAAATGGCAGAGAGGAAAAGGTGGAGTCCTACCACGAGGGGAGTGGGAGTTGGTCTGTAGTCCTTTCATTTTTCAAAAGGACCCCTATCGTTCCTGACACAAAGAAACCACATGTCTTAATGATTATCAACCATTTGCCATCACCTCCAAGACCTACATTTACATTTATATTTATTAATTTCGCTGATGCTTTTGTCCAAAGCCACTTCCAGGTACAGGAAACAATCAAGCATTAATTCAGACATGACAACACTGATGTGAGAGCTACAAAGAAGCTCACCACGTTCCTCTACGACATTACTATCTGAGATGACTATAAGCAAGTCATAATCATTAAATGACTATATGCAAGTATATCACAGAAGGCAAGTGCTACAGCATGAACAACATCAACTATTACAAGCTTTTCAAAGTCTTTGTCAGAGGAATGTCCTGCTGCTGATCTTTAATGTCCTGCTATTTGCTGCTCTTAAACCTTTCCTTACAGGCCAAACAGATCCACAGACCTCTCCCCCTTGAACCAGACATTAATGTGCTGTTCATCTCTGCTTTCAGATGCATAATTCACTTCAGGTTGTTCAAGCTACGTGATCTGAACATCAGTGCATCCTTATGCAACTGGGTACTGGACTTCCTGACAGGCCGACCACAGGTGTTAAGGGTGGGTAATGTCATCTCCTTCACACAAACACTCAACACCGGTGTCCCTCAGGGGCGCATGCTCAGTCCCCTTTTATACTCCTGTTCACACATGACTGTGCAGCCAAACAAAGCCCCTGTAGTGCCATCAAATTTGCAGATTATCTGCTGGACATGAACCTGTCTACAGAACAGAGGTGAGTGCCCTGATTTCATGGTGTGGGTCAAAACTCTGCTGATCAACATCAGCCCAAGGATCTCATAGTTTACTACAGGAGATTGCGAGGTGGCTGATGTGCCCCTATTCACACTGAGGGAACTGAGGGGAGTCAGTTGGTTCAGGTTCCTGGACATCAACATCAGTCAAGTCAAAGGAATTTTATTTTTATAGCGCTTTTTACAAAGCGGCTTTACAGAATTTACAGAATCCGGGTCCGAGCCCCTATTGAGCAAGACAATGGCGACAGAGGCAAGAAAAAACTCCCAAGGCTCAGAAGAGAAACTCCTCCTCCTGTGGTCAACACTGGAGAGCGATAACAGACATGTCTACATAGATGTGATCACGAAAGCAGTAAGACAGCGGCTTCTTTCTGTGGTGGCTGATGAGGTTTGTCAGGAACTGGAGTACTCATTATTTTCTATGTACCATTGAGAGTATTCCATATATGGGCATGACAGTTTGGTGTGGCAACTGTAGTGCTCTGGACAGCAGCTCTCAAAATGGTGGATCTGAGCTGCCAGCCATCCATAGCCTCTACACAAAGCACTGACGGAGAAAGACAGAGCAAGCCATCTCTGATCCCAGCCACACTCTCGTCACTGGTGTACAGGTGTATTCAGACCTGCAACCAGCAGATTCAGAAAAAGTTGCCACCCACAAGCCCTCAGGTTGCAGAACTGCTACATTGGTCACACTGATCACTTTGACTAAAAAGAAAACAAACAAAGAAAACCAGCTTGTCACCTTAGACCAGTGCTTCTCGATTATTTTCGGTTACGCCCCCTTTTCAGGGCTGGAAGTGGACCTCGTCCCATATTCCTGCACTAGATTCTTGTGTGAAGTGTCCATTCTTTCCCTTGAAAAATTTAGAAACGGAAATCTGTCACAATATTGTTATAAATAATGTTGTTGTATTTGTACTTTTATTACTACTATTACTAATAATTATAACAATAATAAAAACACACATAACGATGACAACAACCCAACAACAACAACAACAACAACAACAACAACAACAACAACAACAATATTATTATTATTATTATTATTATTATTATTATTATTATTATTATTATTATTATTATTATTATATATTTTCATATTTATTTTGACCACTAAATCGGTAAGCGCGCGTGAGCCGCAGCACCGCGTTTGTGTGCGTACGTCGTGTTCCTCCGCCTCCGTGGTATCAACCCCCTGTCTGCAGGGTGAGCTCCGCCACAGCTCCACACCCATCCGCCTTCATCCGGAGGAACCTGCTTTTCTGCCTCCCTGCGGTTCCTCCATCACTCCGTCCTCCTCCATCACTCCATCCTCAGACGGTAAGCGTGTGGAGAATGAGGGACGTGGCTGCGTTAGCATGTGCGCTACCTGTGAGACCGCTGTTAGCCATGTTTACTGAGAGAATTAGCCTCGGGTTTGTTCTGTTTCGCTTTACCACAGTCTGTAAACACACACAGGCCCACATCTCCTGTCATGAGGGTAGAGGAGGAGGAAGTTCTCTCCCTCTTTACTTTTCGATATTAACATGGGCGCTCGCGCGCTGTGCGTGCCGCACATTCAGTAAATACTTTATCAGGGGTTTTAATGGTCTCCCCGTCTCCCCGTCTGTCTGTCTGTCTGTCTACAGGAAGGCAGGAATGTTCAGTGAACTAGATGGAACAAGAATATTTATCATAAATACCTAAAATATCATCATATCTGATTTAATTAGCTGATTTACATGGTTAATAACATGATAAATAATCTACACTTCCTGTTTTGGGGAGAGTGGGGTGTTTATGTGTTTACTGTGAATACATTTGACAGGGATTGTGAATATAGGTCAACCATTTACATGGTCTAGTCTAAGGTAACAAACATTTAATAAGAAGCCTGTTGGGTCTTAAAACCACTGGACATTAGAAAAGGTTCCTCTAATGCTCTCAGATGTCACAGCATCTACATCTGCATCAACACCTCTCCTGTTTTCTTTCTCCTGTTTAGAGAGTGGCAAGCAGATAAACTGATGAGCTAGTGGCATCATGAACTTCATGCCCCTCCTTTCACTCTCGTTGGTCCTGCACAGCGTGAGAGGTAAGAGGTGCTTTCATCTACATTTGGCAAAAGACAGACACTCCAGACCTGTTCAGCCAAGACTTTTAAAACGTATTTACCAGAAGGACATGTTCAAAGGGTCTACACTTGGTCTACTCTGAAACCTCTATTATCTACTGAATTAAATGTTTCTGGATCTTCTCACAACGTTGGTGGTTCACGTCACATAATCTGTTTGGCACATCATATGGTGGTATGTTTAAGGATGCTTAGAACACACGTACCAGAGAGTCTGAACTTCTACATAGTTCAGGGGTTGTGTGAGGGGGTCTTTAGAGACAAGACTGACTCTGTAGAAGTTAAGAAAAATTTGTGGAATCTCCTCAATTCCTCATTTTTTTCCTTCTAATTTTGGTCAGACTCACTTTCACTGACCAGTGTATATTAAGCTGAATTATAGAATAAATCAGGACAAGGACAGGCCATATATCAGATATAATTATTGTTTTAGCTTTTTAAATATCTACATCTCAAACAACAGGTGACATCAGATTGTCACAATCTTTCTGCCACATGTGCAATTACAGTGAATGAACTTGTGGTTTCCCACAAGTTTCAAATTGTTCCAAGTGAAAAATGCATCAATGTGATTGTCTTTGTGAACACACCACAGCACAGTGCACCACAACAAAATGGTGGACGTATTTACAGGCCATATCGCTCCAGCATACATCAGGATTTGTTCTTTTTTAAGATTTGCTGTTTGTGTTGCCCTCAACTGAAGGATGACAGAGAGTGAAGATTAAAAAAATTCACCTGTCAATGATAAATCATCTGTTTTTTGTGCCGTAGATGTAGTAGCAGGGCAGTGCTGGCAGAGGGTGACATACTCCGAGACGGTGGTTTTCCCTGAGCTGAGTAGCAGCAGCATCCTGCGGGTCCCTGAGGTGTTGTCTTTGGCCAAGTGCGCTGTGGCCTGCTGTGATGTTCCAGGCTGTGACCTGGCCTGGTTCTTTGAGAGACGCTGCTATGTTCTCAGCTGCCAGCACAAAGAGAACTGCCAACCAAAAAAGAGGCCTGGTACAGACTCCCTGCTAGCCTTTCTGCAGCGGGGGCCTCCACAAACTCTGGTACTGCAGTCCCTGGTACGGGGCGAGCCTTACCCTAGACACTGGCGTCCGCTGCCCAGATACATAGGTCCAGAGGACCCTCTGAAGGACCTGGCTTTGCTAGGGGGCATTCAGGATTTGGATAACTCTGCAATGGAGTATGCTGACAGCTACAGAACTTTGGAGGACAGAGGAGGAGAAGACAACATGGGTGAGGAGAAGTCCAGATCAAATGTAGAACATGAAGAAAGTCCCAGACTGCTTGATTGGCCTGCTCTGCAAGGAGGAGATGGATTAAACCTTACAGAGATGGAAGGAGGTCAGCTTGACAAGTTTGAGGACAGCCAGGTCACACCCAGCTCCACGTTAGGAGTGATGGGTGGAAGCAGAACATCTCTGACCACAGCATTGCCTTCGTGGAGGCCCTCAGAAACTACTCTGCCCACAGTGAGGGTAAGACTACCTTATGTTATCATTTTGCAGATTAATGCCACCGGTTCTTTAGAGCAAACCTTCTCTCGGCTCTGCTTCAGTGTGTTGTTCTTCCATTTTAACACTGTAGCTCAGTTAAAGCCCCAGGAACCAAGGTTATAATAGTTTTGGATTTTTCATTAGTTTTAGTTTTTATTTCGTTTTGACTTTTTGTTTTCAAATTCA
>JBBIGC010000007.1:22185834-22199957 GCA_037576955.1 Lepidarchus adonis | reverse complement strand
TTTCAGTTAACGAAAATGCTTTTTCGATTCTAGTTTTAGTTTTTTCGTTCGTTTTCGTTAACTATAATAACCTTGCCAGGAACTTAAATCCATGTTTGCTTTCGTAATTAAATGAATATTGTTCTTTTGGAAACACATAAATAACAGGCAGTGATAATCTTTGATAGAGGTTGCTTGTCTCTTGTCCATCCTACTTTCCCTACACAAGGTAACGCTAATGTACTGTTAGCTCTCCAGGCACTTTTGACTGGATGTCTGGTCATACAGACGTTATGACATGGAAAAAAGTATAACATTTGAGAAAACTTTGTTCAGCTGTGTATTTTCATTGTTTTCATCTCTCTTTCAGGATAATGAAGATCAGTTTAACATTTCTTCCACAAGCATGGAGCCAACAGCCGTACTACAGCTCTTCAGTGCAGATCCGTCCAAACGTAGCCCCATCAGCAGTTCTGTACCTTCTCAGCCTAACATGAGCACTACACCTCAGACCACCTCTCCACAGCCAGGTAACCTACAAAACATACTGCACCTACTGCTGCACTTATCAATGGTACTGCACAATGTACCATATATCTTCCAATAGTAGCCCCAGCGTTTATTAAAAAAATTATTCAGATTTAATAGAGACAGGTGTTTGTTTGAGACGGACTATTATTCTCCTCACAGACTGAATGGTGATGGTATTTACAGCAACAAAATGTCGTGCAGCTTTTTTGCATTTATTTAGACAGAAGATAAAACATCACGACTAAAACCATCCCTCTGTCTGTTCGGTGGTGATACTCGTCTGTGATTGGCTGTTATTGTGGGAGTGGTTTTGCAACGATAAGTTTAAAGAGCCGCTTAATATCTGTCAATAACCCTCAGATATCATGTCAGAAATGAGTAATTACACGCGTTATACTCATATTACTGTCTTCAGAAATTCAGAGGTTTGTTTTAACCGGTGTTTATTAAAAATGGGTGTCAATAAGAGACAGGCTATTATTAGAAGATACACGGTATTGTTTGTTTAAGTGCAAGGGCAGGATGTAGTATAATGTGAATTTAATGACACTAAATAAACCAAACTATTCCAAATAAACAGGGACACTATGTAACATAACTCAGTCAATAACTGTGGGTAATATATAGAAACTTACAGCGATACATGGGCTTCAACCGTTCTAGTTAAACAAACTAGACACTGTAAACCTGGCAAGGGGCAGGGACACAAACATGAGCATGTGATGGTAAATGCAGAACAGAGGACAGGACACATTTTAATATTAGACCAGAATAAATACAAAATGCATTAAAAAGTTATCAAAACCTACTTGGCCCTATATGAAAAAGTATTTGCGCCCTAAACCTAATAACATATTGTAACAAGAACTGCAATTCAGTTTGTGACAACTGGCAATGAGTTTTGCACATTGCTGTGGAGGAATTTTGGCCCAATCTTCTTTGCAGAACTGTTTTAATTCAGGGTTTTCAAGCACAATCTGCCTATTTAAGGTCATGCTAAAGCATCTCAGTTGGATTTAAGTTTGGGTTTTGACTAGGCCACTACCAAACCTTCATTTTGTTTTAGCTATTCAGAGGTGGACTTGCTGGTGTGTTTGCTGTGCTTGATTTTCAGGGTATGAACTGATGTCTGGACATCCTTCCTCAGGTTTTTTTTGTATTTCGTAGAGAGCAGAATCCATGCTATTCATCAATTAAAGACAGATGTCCTGGTTCTGACCCAGCAAAGCAGCTCCAGACCACCATGCTTGACTGTTGCCATGATTTTTTTATGAAATGCTCTGTTGTTTTTGGTCACTTTCCCATGGATGCCATTTTTTCTAGTTTAATCATGAACAAAGACCTTAACTGAGGCAAGTACGACCTGCAGTTTTTTAGATGTTGTTGTAGGTTTTCTTTCGACATCCTGCATGAGTTGGCGGTGCGCTCTTTGAGTAATGTTGGGAGGATGGCCACTCCGTGAAAGGTTCACCACTGTTCTAAGTTTTTTCCATTTGTGGATTGGGAGTCCCAATGGCTTAGGAATGGCTTTGTAATTCTTTCCAGAATAATAGATGTCAATGACTTTATTTCTGATCTGTTCTGATTAGATTAATCAGAACAGATTATGATAGGATGCTTTGCTTTTTGTGATATTATAGCGGTATTCTATTTCAGTGATTTCTGATTGAACAGGTCTGGTGCGAATCAGGTTGGATGTGGCTATGGAAATTTACCTCAGCTTTCCAAAGAATGTTATTGGTCACTTTTTCACACAGGGCTTGGGTGGCTATTTTCACTTTTTAAAATCCTCATTTAAAAACTGCATTTTATATTTATTCAGGTTATTTTTGTCTAATATTTTTTGATGATTTGAACAATTTAAGTGTGTCAAGCAAAAAACAACAACAAAAAAAAACAGTAAATTGTTTTTACCAGCACTATAGCTTATTCACAAATACATACTGTCTCTATGTCTTTCAGCTCGAACCCTGGTTGTGTCTGTTGGAAACAGAGAGGAAGTAACACTGCCTGCTAATGCTGTAGAATTAACTGCCTCTGTCAGTTCAGACACTGAAACTGGTACGCTGAAACTGGATTATTTTATATTGTGTTTCTGAAGTTATTTTAGTCACAATTTTAATTATTTTAATGTGATAACAATAGGGGCAGTTTTCCAGACAGATGTTATGCCTAGTCTTATACTACCTTGCATTCCAGATGAGGATTCCCCAGAATACAGTCTAGGACTAGGCTTAATCTCTGTTTGGTAAACCTACCCACAATGCCCATGCTGTCATATTTACTCTCAGAGCCCCCTTATACGTATGAATGGAGTTTAGTCAGTTCCCCAAATGGACTTCAGGCTCAGATAGAGGGACAACACAGCAGGACTGTCAAAATATCAGAGGTGAGTCCTCACTGACATTTCAGTCATGATTCATGAGAAAGCACTTGACCATAAAACTCTTGTTTTATCTGCTTTTTTCTTTAGCTGATCGCAGGTGTATATATTGTCCGAGTACGTGTGGCAGGGACGCAGGCCTATGGGGAGAGTGTTGTAAACTTCACAGTGCACCCTGGTAAACTACCAATTTGAATAGTTTTTATATCTAAACATGTGACAGTCCCAGTTTCATGTACTGCAAATTCTCTCATTCTACAGCAGTGAGACTGAATATTCCCCCCAAATCAGTTGCTCTGCCCAAGCACCAGGATGTTTCTCTCTCAGCTGACTCCATCATCTTCATTAATGGCAATCGTATGTTCCTCTTTCCTGTTGTTTTACTTAGACAGAATTAGGAATTTTATGATTATGTTTGAGTATCTTCTTATTGTTGTTGTTAGTAGTAGGAGTTGTTGGTATTATTATAATTATTACTACGACTATAATAATAATAATAATAATAATAATAATAATAATAATAATAATAAATATTATTATTATTATTATTATTATTATTATTATTATTATTATTATTATTATTATTTTGTCCTACAGTTTTTAAAAAAAAGTTTGATGGGTTTATCCATATTTTTTATATCTTTTTTAATCGCTTCCTACTGGGTTTTTTTAAAGTATACTATTTTGTAAGGAGAGCCTATACAGTATTGCAGTCCATTATACCTTATTACTAAAACAGTTCACAGTCACAGGCTTGAACTCAAATGCATGAACACAAGAGGAGCTAAAAGAACAGAGTAAAGATAGCAACCAGACAGAAGGAACTTTGTTAGTGAGCGTGTTTAGTTACAGCTACTTTACTGTATTTTTACTCTTCTTCCAGAGAGCTCAGATGATATAGGTGTTGTGAGGTACCTGTGGGAGCAGCTGGATGGACCTTTGTGGAAAAGTGAGGGCCCTATGGACACACCAGTGCTCCACCTCCAGATTTTTTCTCCTGGAGACTATACCTTCAGGTATGAACACAGAGCTTTAGTCGTGAACATAAAACACACGACAGACACAAGCAGAACAAAATCACATGCAACAAACCTGTCAATACAGAATGTAAAGAAAATGTAATAGAAAATGTGATGAATGATGTTATTGCTATGGTATTAAATACTTAATTACAAATGTGTGACTTTTCTCAGACGTATTTGTCAACAACCAATGTTTTAAATTCATTTTTATTTTTAACCTGAAGCTCAGTGTATGGGCTCAATGAATGTGTGTAACACACAAGCCCATTTACAGTAGTGATGTTAGCCTTAGATGCAGTCATGTCCCTTTAACAGGCCAAACTAGCATTTTACCAAATATTATATATTAAAATATTATACTTTATTAAAATAATGTGTGAGGCAGCTGGCTGTTTCACACTGAGTCATGCATAATTATGCTCTGACACTTGCAGGCGTAGCTGCAGCATTAAAATTCAGCCTTCATCCAGCTCACACTATTTATTGCGTGTGTCATAAATTGATTGCCAATTACCAGTCATGTGTTTAAGGAAAAGAATCTGCATCTTTAGTAATTACAGTATGATCAGGTTAACGGCTTAATCAGGTCATTGTGTGGTTTCCTGCTTCCTCTATCACACTGCACCGTGTGACTTTCCTCCCTGGTAAATTATTCTTCCTTTGAGATTGGTTTAATTTGGAGTGGCCTGATTCGTTCACAGGCCCTCAGTGTTTTGTCCTGATTTCTGTTGTCCTGATTCAGGCTGACGGTTACTGATTCTGAAGGCCTGACTGACTCCACCACTGCCACAGTGACAGTCAGCAGTCCAAAGGATGAGCCTCCATTGGCTAGAGCAGGCACCGATCAGGTCATCAGACTACCCATAAATCACCTCACACTGTTGGCCAATCAGAGCACAGATGACCACTCAATCACCAGCTACGTGTGGAGCCTTCATCCCAGCAGCTCTACCAAAGCAGTAACCATGCAGGTTGTGTGCAGCATAACACCTTTCATATATGAAAATGATATTAAACACAAGGAGTGCACCAAAGTGGGAATTAGGTTGATGCTGATGTGCAATATTTTTAATGCACCTATCTGCTTATATAACAAAATATTAATATATAGACTGAGAAAGTCTGGATTTGCATTATTAAGGAATTTACCATGTATTTTTGTCACTAATGCAGTAAAATGAATTAAATGCAGATATTCCAACACAGTATTCACCCAATCACTACTCTTCTGGAAAACAAATGCGTTATCAGATATTGGTCAAATCTAAACATCTGTCTGATGCTGATATTTTTAATGCAAATATGTGTTTTGATCATCTTAGGGAATAAAATCTCCAAATCTGGAGCTGTCAGACCTTCAGGAGGGTCAATACTGTTTTCAGCTCATGGTCACTGACTCCAATGGCCAGCAGGATTCAGACACCATCCTAGTCACTGTGCTTCCTGGTAAAGATACACTGACATGTTTTAGAGTTTTCTGAAAAGCTTTCTGAAACTATTTGTAATCTTGTGTGCTCAAATTCTCATTCTCAAATGGTGGAAAAAAATAAAGATGAGAAAATTAAAAGGTTATTCATACTACAGTAATAATTTGAAATTTCTTTCAATTATATATTATAATATGTAAATATAATAATATTAAACAATACAGCTGTCAAACGCAATAAACCCTTAAGTTAAATATTAATTAATCTATTAAATTAACCTTATATCTAACCTTTAAATAAGGAAAATATTATTATTTATTAATAATATATAATTATAATTATTCCTGATCATAAGGAAAAGCCTAATGCTGTTAGTAACCTGCTGGGCTTCTCCAGTGTTAACAATTGAAGGATGTGTGGATAATCTATAGGCTTCTCTCAAAATAATGTGTGAGCAGAATTTGTTGAGGCTCGAGAATGACGTCACCAAAACTGTATTTTGCTACAGAGAACAAAGCTCCTGTGGCTGTAGCAGGACCAGACAGACAGCTGCTTCTTCCAGCAAGCAGCATCGCACTGGACGGCACTGACAGCACAGACGACCAGGCCATCACCAGCTACCAGTGGGAAATTCTCAGGTACGAACCAGTCTATACAGTACACTGACATAGCTCCTGTCTTTTTTTAGAACAGTAATGCTGTCACCTGACTGGTCCCTTCATCTTTAGTACCTTAATTATGAAACATGTTTGTCATCTAGTTGTGTCACCATGGACAGTAGGGATCATGTTGTACCATTAACGATACTTTAAAATTATTTTTACCTTAGGGACTAAAGCTTACCTGAACTTTTTTATTAATTGTAATGTTAACTTGTGTTTTTTTGCTGGATAACATTGTCTGCACAGTGCTGTGAGTAATTAATCTGAATGTTCTTCTAGGGACCAATAGTTTGGTACCGCACAAAAGGCCCTCTGTAATGAGCTTCATAAAGTTTTTGGGGTAGCGTTGTTGCTGAAAACCTGAGTTTTCATAGTAGCCAACTGCAGTGATTTGTGTCCTTTTTAAAAAAAAGCGTATTTGGAGAGATTGTGCTTGTTACATAAGAGATTTTAGATGAATTGTTTTTTGGTGCAACTGCTGTTCTCTTGTCTGATTGCGAAGTGGTCCTCCGGGCTCAAGGATAAAGGATGCCAACAAGGCCGTTGCCATGGCGACAGGCCTGCGAGCTGGGAGTCACAGGTTTAAGCTGACTGTGCAGGACCAGCAGGGGGCAGCAGACAGCGCTGTGCTCACAGTCACAGTAAAAGAGGGTGAGTGAGGCACCTGGGCATCATTTTTCTCAATGTCAATCATGGCATTCTATTAGCAGCGGTTCACCTGCATGTTAAAGTCCTGTGGAATCATCTTTCTATAAAAGTTTAAGAGAAAGACAACTAATTTCACCTGTTAATTTCTAACTGTGCATTACATGTTTTCCCATAGCCATAAGCCTGCCTCTGATAGCCCATGCCAGTGGTAGCCACACGCTCACCTTACCCAACAACTCTCTGGTGCTGAGGGGCTCTGTGTCTAACTGCGGCTCTGCTAACGTGTCCTTCCTGTGGGTAAGAGATGAGCAGAGTCCCGCTGCAGGGGTGAGTGCACTTTAAATACTCTTCCCTTTTATGCACCGTGGTCATTCACTGACATCTATCTCTCTCTCCTCACTCTCTCTTTTAAAACAGGATGTTCTGTACGGTTCTGACAGACAGGCTTCACTATACCTGGCCAATCTGGTAGAGGGCACCTACCTGTTTCGATTGCGGGTGATTGATGCCCTGGGCCGCTCCAACACTGCAACGGCCACTGTGGAAGTGCGTCCTGGTAGGATCCTTCTTAAAGCCCATGTTCTAATAATACACTTTGTAAATGTCTGGTGCATGTAGCATAGCTGGAAGTGTGAATTTTTTGGGAGAAATGCATTTTAGTTGATCAACCTATACTACTGTAATCTGTTTACGGATGTCATAATAACGCTGCACTTAAAGAGCCCATAATATGGAAAAATATTATCCTGTACTACATGTACTAACACTGTTCATTGAAGCGTAAGTTAGCTTTGTAAATTCTTGAAGAATTAATGGTTGTCATATCAGAATTAAGAGGGAATAAAAGGTTGGAAAGAAAGAAAAATGGGACTCAAAATATGGGAAGCTCCAGTGCATCCTGGTTTCCTGTATAATACTAATGGTCTGTATGATGTGTGAATGTACAGACGTACGTGAGCATGAAGAGGTGGAGATGGAGCTGCAGGTCTCGGTAGCTCAGGTCAGTCAGCAACAGAAGGATACGGTGGTGAGACAGCTGGCTGCACTATTGCATGTGATGGATGCAGACATTGCTCTTAAAGGTCTACATGGTCAGTCGGATATCAGGTAGTGTGTATTTTCACACATTTAACCCACTGCTTCAAGTCTCTCAACCCCTTTTATAGCCATAATACAATGTGTAAAGTACATTATCCTGTAGGATGTGATAGTCCAGGATGGGTGTAAACTAAAGAGTGTGAAGTGCAGCAGTTTGTAAGCTTCTGAATGTGAGTATGTGCCTGTGTGTATGCGAACAGCACCGTGTTTAGGTTCTCAGTTCAGGGTCCTGATGGAACGATCCCTGGTCCAAAGCTGACTCGTCTTCTGAGGTATCAGCTGATGAAGGAGAAAACTGATTTCCTGCTCTTCAAGGTGCTCAGAGTGGACACAGTCAGTGAGTGGCCTTCATCAGTTCCTCATTCGAAAACATACAGAATGTCTCATTCTGCCTAAACCTTGATGCACTACGCTCACACAGACCATCTTTTCCCCTTTGTCATCTGCAGTGTGTTTGCTGCTGTGTTCTGGACGAGGTCAGTGTGATCCCGTCACTAAAAGTTGTTCCTGTGATCCTCTGTGGATGGAGAACCCCTTTCGCCGCTTCCTTGATGACAATGAGAGCAACTGTGGTGGGTGGTTCTTCTAACCGTAGATAAATCATAGTGATATAATCTCCCCTTTAACTGGTTAACATCTTCCTCCTGAGTAGCTGGGTGCATGCGTGACTACATTTGGCAGAGTTAAACATATTAGCGCCCTGGCGCATCAGTCTCAGCTACTGTATGGTCAACAGTGAGCGTTGGCAATCAGTCATTGACAGTTATGGTAACTTTTTTAAACGGACATATTTACTATCATGTACACTAGTAGAATGCAGTTGAATGGCTAATAAATGCGTTACTGTTATATGCAAGCAGCACAAGAGCATGTGCAGTGTGTGTAAGCCTGCTGCTTGCAGGGACGGGGAGAAAGAGGTGTGTTTTTGCTGTATTGTTTTATTCACTATTAGCATTGATGGGTGAGATGTAGGGTTTAGTAGTGCAATGTGTGTGTGTGTGTGTGTATATGTGTGTGTGCGTGCGTGCGTGCGTGCGTGCGTGCGTGCGTGCATGCAGGGACGCCAGAAAGAGGCAGCTCTGTTCTGCTAATTCACTTTGGGCTGTTTATTGCTGGTTTTGCTGAGATGTTTATGTTTTATTCACCATTGTGTTGAATAAGTCGACCATCCACTGTAGTCTTTGCAGTGTGAATATTTTTTTTTACAGAAGAGAGTGTGCTAACAGAAGTCAGTCATCAGTTAGACTTAGCTAGCGATAGTTTATCCCCATTGGCTTGACTTACAGTACCAGTCAAAAGTTTGGACACACTTTAGACTGTTATAGAAGCTACTGTGAACTATTTACAGTGCTATAGATTTATACATAGATTGTGCTTGATTTATTTCCTCAGAATAACTATTGGAAAGATTGCATTGTGAAGTTTTTCACGTTTGCTAACAAAAATATAAGCTTGTTACAGATGATCGGTGAGCACAGTTCTGAAAAATACCATCATTAAAGTACAACAGTAGACTACAAGGCATCTCCAATATTCAGGATTATACATCTAGATGCTTTCTTAATAAGTGAGGACCCTTACTAAAATGGCTAATGGCTGGTCAACACAATATAACAATATAAATCAGGGGTGTCAAACTCACATACACAGTGGGGCAAAATTTAAACCTTGGATAAAGTCGTGGGCCAACATTGATATTTATTGAAAAAAACTTACGCTGATATAACAATGAACCTTTTTATATAAACCAAAACAAGCTTTGCTTAAATATTGAATATGGAACAAGCAAAGTGTAATACTATACAATATATAACTTAATATTGCACACATGCAAAATCGAATTTCAAATAAAAAATACATAGCAATAGCATTCATTTCTTAAATAAAATGTAAATTAATATTGTATGCCTCTATTTTTTGCAGCTTTCTGATTTATATTTTAACCGTAAAATTCCATAAGCTAACAATACAATTTAAATAAAATAGCTAGCATAAATCAATAAACTAATAATAATATCCTGTATGAGCATGCCACCATTAAAGCCCATGCCTTGGAGTAGCAAAAAAACGTTAATTATAACTCAGTTTAACACTGTGTCCATCTCTTCTTGGATGCTAGTTTATCAATGTTTCAGATATTCTGCCTCCCACCTGTTCAGAAAGCTCCTGTTTTTTTCTTTTCGCCATTTTTTGGGGAGTAGTACGGTGCCAGTATTAGCATAAGGTTGCTATGACAACTGTCAACAGAGGAGAGGTTTATGGGTCCTGTCCTGATCGACGCGCAGAGCATTTTGGGGTTTGTAGTTATCGTGTCGTACTGCACTCCGCAGTACTATTAGCGATGCGTGCGCAAAATACCGACAGGCCAACTCTTAATAGTCATGTGATATTGTCTCGCGGGCCAAATAAAATTACACTGCAGGCCAGAGTTTGACATCTATGATATAGAAGGTTCACAGGAAAAGCTATGGCCTCAGCTGTTCTTGGCCTGTCTCATCTGCAGATTGGAGTGTGCTGTATGTCACAATCTGCTGCATAGTGGTGGTCGTTTTTCTCCTTTCTACAAGCTGGGCCTGGTGTAAAAGGTAAAAACATCATATGGAGAACATGAGCTATGTAACCACATCTGTTTTTCAGCAATCCTGTGTTTTGTGAGTATGTGAGACTTGTTGTTTTGCTAAATTCAGAGCAAGACGTACAAAAGTGAGGAAGAAAACCAAGTACACAATACTGGATAACGTGGATGAACAGGAGAGAATGGAATTGCGGCCAAAATACAGTGAGTGATGAGCTCAAACACGTTCATATGTACAACATGCAAAAAAATAATAATAAAAATAAAAAAAATAATTTTTCTTTTCTAGACATCAAACACCGGAGCACCGAGCACAACTCCAGCTTGATGATGTCAGAGTCAGAATTTGACAGTGAGCAGGACGCCATTTTGAATTATGAGAGGACGGACAGGGCCCGAAACCGAGGGAATGGAGCCGTGACAAATGGAGATGCCTACAGCCTGCGTCCTGTGGAAGGCTGACACTCCTGTTCTCTGATAATGTACATTGTGATTTAGAGTCAGAGCAGGGAATCAGAGTTTACACAGACTGGTTGAATGTATTGACTGGTCATATTTTTTTTATGTAAATAGTTTGGTATGCACTTCCTACTGTTTGCTGGCTGCTGTTTTATTCTTGCATATTAATAGCCATGACAGCTAGTGGGAAAACTCCAGAAACACACATTTAATTGTTTTTAGGCATCTGGATGCATGTTTTAGCTTTCAGAAGGATCCCACTGCTATTGACATTTACTCTTTGATACTCATTGTCCTTGGTCAAAGAAACATGACAATCGGCTCTTATACTTGAAACCTTTTTCAGGCCTGTATTAAAGAAATTACTCACTGACCAAATGAGCATGCACCCTTTTTAGCTCAATTTTGATCAGCCAATACTTGTTAAGGGTGTACTAGCACTAAAACCTTTAGAATTTTCTGAAATGCATTTGCGCTGTAGCATCGGCACAGACCTGAAGAACACCACTTTGGACTCTGAACAAGTCTGAGTTGATTTTCAAAGAAAAAATGACTGGATTATTTTTATTGGTGAACCCCAATTCTTACATTAAGTTGTAAAGTTGACTTTGCAGATGATTAAGCTTCCTCAACAATGAACCAATATTGTGTGATGGGGTGTGGGATGAAATACGTACACTTTTCGGTCCGAGTGGCTATTGTACCTCTGTGGGAGCATCGAGACTAGGCTACAATAATGCTTAATAATGCATTATTATTATAATAATGCATCATCTTGTGAATTTTTTGATGGTTTTAGGAATTGTTTGCATTTGATAGAAGCTTTTAACGTCAGTATCCAATGTGTCCCAGCAAACAGTAATTTGATAAATATAATCCAGGGATACAATAAAGGGACAAAACATCATTACAGCATTCTGCAATAGTGACAGAATTCACTATACAACACGTGGTTAAATGTACTTATGTGATTGGCAGATACAGTTGATTCATGTTGCAGACGTAGGCGTGTGTATCATATGGAGGCTTGTCGAGGACGTTATTGGTGTAATGTGCTGTCTTTGCCCAGATGCAGAACTGACCCCAATGTGCTACAGGATGATGTCACCTATGCTATGCTATACCAGCCAGTAAAATAAAAAGTTAAATTAATAAAGATGGACACAAGTTTGATTCATTGGCTGGCAAGTGCTCACAATACAGTAAATATTGTTACTTCACAGCTGTGTTACTTGCAAAGTATTATTCTGTGATAATATACAGGAGCTGACATACTGTGCATCCTAAATATAAACAAAAATCCTGAGAGAACCTTGTTTCTGGAGCACAGCAAACTCAGTAGATGATCACAACTTACACTTGGTTGATAGGAAAGACCTCATTGAGGCTCCTTTCTCTCTAATAAAAGATGTAATAGTAAAAATCTAATGGTAAATTAAGCATTTGTGGTTTATTTATGGATTATTGTGTATGTACCCGGGTCTGGTTTAATTTTTGGGTCTAATTTCCTCCCCATTATAAAACTAAGATACTTTTATCACTTGTTACATACAGTGGAACTGAGAAGAGATGGGAATGGCTTCAAAAGAACAAAATAAAACAAAAAAAGTTAATATGTTAAACATTTAAACGATTTATTAAGATAAAAATTAAGACATTAGAAACATACATACAGAATTAGGATATTGGCACTGTAAGAACAACGTAAAACACAATTTCCAGCAGCACAGCTTCCTTTATTGTTGGCTGGGGGGGTTGTCTGGTTTTGACAGTAGTAAACGTTTTACAAAAATAATTATTACAACGATTTTATTGTAAGACATCCACAATACCTCTCTTTACTTACATCTACAGGGATTCACAGTGGGTTTCTAGAGTACCTCTAACATGCATTGTGCATTTATCGCCCATGGTTACACAAACAATATTTAATTCTTTTAATTGGACAGTTTCAGATTTCAGCTTAAACTGCAAAATGAAGACTGTAGTTAAAGTTCAGAATGTTATGTGACATTAGTACAGGTACAAAAGTGCTGAGTAATGCAACTGAGATCATTTTCCTCTTGTGTTAATGAGGATGCAGTGTTGAGCATCTGAATCCATTTAATGAAATGGGAGGAGCTTATGTTGTGCAGGCTCCTACACTCCAGTGACGAAGGCTTTATCCAGTCTGTGTACTGTCAAATTATTGCTCATTCACATTTAAATATTGAAAATTAAATCTTGACACCAGAATTTTAAATCATTTTAAACCTGGATCTTTAAACAGTTAAAATGATTTGAATTATAAATACACCTGGATGAAATTGGTGGCCCTCCCTTGATGCAGATTTAAAAATACGAGCTTTAGCTTTGAGTCACAGATCAGAATTATTGTGCCATCATCATCCCTTGCTCAGTGGTTCCTCAGCAGAGCTAAGTTCAGAGTTTAGAGAGTGAGCCCACCCATGCACACGTACTTCACTTCCAGATATTCATCAATGCCATACTTGGATCCCTCTCTCCCCAGCCCAGACTGTTTCACCCCTCCAAACGCGGCCTCTGGGGCGGACAGAAGACCCTCATTCACCCCCACCATGCCCACTTCCAACCGCTCTGCCACACGCCACACCTGGCTAACATCTTGAGAGTAGAAGTAACCTGTTGGGCACAAGCACAAAAACATTTCAGATGAAAGTAATTGATTGACATAAATGTTCATATTTCATATACAAAGTATGATCAGGTGTTAAATAAACAGTTTGACAAACCTGCTAATCCAACCTGAGATGCATTAGCGATGGCAAGTGCCTCTTCCTCCGTGTTGAACCTGAATTTGGAAAACAAAGTGTCTACATCACAGAAATCAAGTGCGAGTTTAAGGATAATTTAATTATACTTAACCACTTAAAGAAAATATGAATCAAAGTAAGAGCCTGTCACAATAATCATATTGGAATAAATGTATGGTAACTCATGAATCATAAAGTATGCTACATACAATGTCTCACAGAAGTGAGTACACCCGTCACATTTTTGTAAATATTATATCTTTTCATGGGACAATGCAACAAAGATATGACAATGTAGTCAGTGTAAAACTTGTATAACAGTGTAAATGATAAACAATATACACTGGCTTCCCATCCCAGCTCGTATCAAATTCAAGTCCCTGATGCTCGTCTACAAGATCATCAACGGATCTGCTCCCTGCTACATGACTACACTCATCCAGACCTACACACCCACCAGATCCATCAGATCAGCGAGGGAACAGCGATTAGAGATTTCACCCCCACGAGGAGTCAAACACCACTCCAGACTCTTCTCCTTCATTCTCCCTCACTGGTGGAACGAGCT
>JBBIGC010000007.1:22147819-22158748 GCA_037576955.1 Lepidarchus adonis | reverse complement strand
TCTGCAAGGCATGCTGTGATTCTGGAAGACACTGTGTCATCATCTGGTGGGAAAGAAAGGTATAATTGTGTATCATCGGCAGACCGGGGTTTCTTTCCCTGCTTGGGGAACAACCAAGAACCCTTGTGAAAGAAAGAAGAAAGAGTGAGTTCCCTTTCCCTTATTTCAATTTTATGTTGTAGCCTGATATTACAATAATTTAAATTCTTTATTTTATCATTAATCTACATTCAGTCCCCAATAACGACAAAGTCAAAGCAGGATATTGCACAATTTTGTACATTTATTAAAAATAACAAACCATATTACACATTTACATAAGTATTTAGACCTCAGCAGCTCATTTGACCTCACGGCTTGGTTTTCGTTCTGATACGCATCGTCAGCAATTAGACTTTCTATAGAGAGGAGTGTGCCATTCCAAACCATGTCCAATCAACTTCATTCACCACAGGAGGACTCCAATCAAGGTGAAGAAACATCAACAGAGATCAAGAGAAACAAGAGACACCTGAGCTAAATTTCAAGTGTTGTTGCAGGAGGTCAAAATACTTATATAAATGTGATATTTAATAAATAAAAAAGTACTGATTCTCCAATTAAAGTGAAGTGCAGTCTGGGAAAAAGGTATAGAAAAGCAGACAATTAGATGAGTAGAATTGAGGGTCAGACACTGCGGTCATAATTAGATTCTTCTGAGAAATACGTTTCATGCTCTGCATGATGGATGAGATAACTCTGCCGATAAAGACAGTCAGAAGATATTTGGAGAAATAAACTGCTTGAATTGTTAGACATTCCCACTTGGTTAATATATTGTACTTCGTATATTGTATATTTGCAATATCTGATATACACACTTAAGCACATAGCTGTCAGGGCCCATGTTTTACTTAGTATGGCTCAGTCTCCCTTGTTGAACTAAAGCCCAGTCAGGCATATTTAAATTATTACTCCCTTCCCATATGGCATGGAAAAAAAGCTTTCATCTGAAACTTCAAACATCAGGGGGCTATGCAGCTGTCCTGAAGGAAAATATTCTTTTTTGAATACTGTTGGGTTAAGCCCCTGATTGGGATTCAGAGGGACACATTTCAGAGACTGTTTTAAATGCATGGTCTGGGTCAACTTTGCTACACTTTTTTACATGGTGTTAGCTGGAGCCGTCCCAATTCGCTGAAGGCAGTAGAGTCTGGCCTTTAGTCTTGACAGAGTGGAAAAAGCACTGCCAATTTACAAGCAGCATTTTAGACCTGATTGTTGGGCCTCCTTCCTCCCCTCACCTCCTGCAGCCTGTGTCACATAATTATGGCTTATTGGCTTTTCTAGATGTGCTAACCAGCTCTTCCACTGTGAAGACTTGACAGCGTTCATCAAGGTTAGGTTTCAGTGAAATCGCTCCCAAAACCAAAAGATCGATTTGCTTACTGTCAGTGTCATCATCTCCTGTATCGCATTCGTTTACAGCCTCATACAGAAACGTGGCGTACATTCAATATTTTTTTAATTGTCAAAATGCTAATAGGTGAAAATCCTTTGTTGGGAACTTACATTATCACATGTATAGAATTATTATTTATTTGCTGAACATTGAGGATTTTATGACACATTTAAAACTTTATGATTTATTATTTTTTAGTAGTCGTGTGAAAAAATAAGAACGTCAAACGGAAACACGGCCTCAGAGGCTAGTATTGCCTGCTTTAGCAAAACTAACCTTTTGCTGAATTAGTTTTAACATTCCTCCATGTAAATCTAGGCCATTCTATAACCGTCCATTCATTTTAAGCCAGTTTTTTTGCTTCTGTGCTTATGGTCATTTTCCTATTGAAAAGACCATCTGTCTTTGTCTTTGTCTATATGTTGTTGTTGTTGTTGTGTTGGCAAACTTTAGTCTTTTTAAAGTGCTATGGCTTTTTCCTAACACACCTCCCATGTATGTCAAATATGTCCAATTATTTTGACTTTAGACATGAATCTACAATCAGACTGTAGATCAGACTGTAGATTTAAAGGTTTACATAAGGTTAACTTGCATGATGTTCTACTCCATGGCACCTAATCTGAAACATTTGATTTGATTCCAATGTTTGATAAATATATGCATGTACTTCTTTATAATTTTTTAAATTATAAAAATGAATGCAAAATGTCAGTTTTATGTGTCATTTGTTGGAGTTTAATCACCTTAATATGTAGACACTGTATCAAAGAGAAAGAAATGTTTCTTTTTGCTTGTTCAAATATATTGAAAAAATATTTTCATGGTTTTTATTTTTCACATGACTTATATTTGTGTCTGTAGAAAGATGCAACATGAAATAAATTAAATATGATACATTTGTGAAGATGTAATTTAGAAATAATATAGTATATTTCAAGGCCTGTGCTATTTGCTAATCCTAACACATGATTGACACCCATTCGACTGTCTAGAGCATGGCCCAATATAATGGTGACATATTTTAATTCTGTAGGCAATGTCCTTCCATTTAATGCCATAGTGACATTTACAGTGGGGAAAAACATTTTTTGAAAATATTTGACAGCAAAGTTGTCCTGCTTAAAAAGATGAGAGTCTGTAATGTTCATCATAAGTTCACTTCAACTGTGACAGACAGAATGTAAAAAAAATCCAGGAAATCACATAGTATGATTTTTAAAAATTTATTGTATAAAGGCGCAGAAAATAAGTATTTGGTCAATAACAAAAGTTCACCTCAGTACTTTTTAATGTAACGTTGCTTGGTCAGATGTTTCCTGTAGGTCCTTGAGTTCAAACAGGTGCCATTAATACAGGTAACGAGTGGAGGATGGAAGAGCTTCTTAATTCTTGCTTGTGTGTAGATGCTAAATACTTATTTTATGCACCATTATACAAATGAATTATTTCAAAATCATACAATGTGATTTCCTGGATTATTTTTACATTCTGTCTCTCACAGTTGAAGTGAACCTACTGTATGATAAACATTACAGACTCTCTCATCTTTTTAAGTGGGACGACTTGCAGAATCGGTTGCTGATAAATACTTTTTTTGTCCCACTGTAAAAACTACCACCTACTTTCTGGACGTGTCATGTCACATAAAGATGCTTTAATATGGATCCAGAAAATGTGTCCTGAATACATTCCAGTGGTAAACCAAAGTGAAATATTGTCTGGACCAAAAGCCTTTTCATTTTGACCCTTTTCACTTCCAGCTTTAATATTTCACAGCTACGGAAAAGCTACTGTTTTTTGGCTGCATGATTTACTCAATATTACACAGGCGATGTTAATGTTTTGGCTGAACAGTGTCAATCTATTTATCCATTTATATATTTATCTGTATTTTTTGTCGCAAACCTCAATGAATATGTGCCAGAGTATACACATCTCCTTTCTGTGATTTTTCAGTGTCTACTATTGCATTTGTTTATGTATGTCTTACCACACAAGTGATGCTAATTGCTAATTCTGTATAATACGTGATATTAGGCCTGGATTTTAAAAAAATCAACTGCAGTGAGTCATACAGCTTCTCTAATTGGGAAAACAGAACAACGCCAGATCCCCTCACCAGCCATAGATAAGTGGAGAGTAAGAAGAGTAAGTCTACACGGCAGGTTTCCTCCCCTGGGAGATGTTCTGAGATCCTCTTACAGATCTGCACTGAGCTAAGTTAACTTTGAGGCTGATGTTCATCCTGATTATTAACAGCCTTGTATTCTTTGAACACATTGCCAAAACTTTGCACACGCCATTAGCAGGTCTCAGTTGAAGCAGGACAGACAGTGAGCATTCTGGGTAATTAGCAAGTCTGTAGTGTGTTTGCGTGGAGCTGGAGCGAGTAATGAAATATTAATGGAGTCTGGGAGCTGTTATCACCCTTGCTCTTCTGGACGGTTGTCCACTCATTGTGTTGTATTATTTCCAGGCTGAATCTGGTGAAGAGGCTAATTAGCTTGTCTTTTAACAGCACATTAACACAACACTGGATTGCTCTTCCATTTCCATGTGACTCACAGGTGTGCCCTCAAGTGATCTCCAAGATCTGATCAGAGCAAGAGACATCACACAATGGGCACTAATGAGACACACATTAGTGTGTGTCTGCGTGTGTGTTTGTGTGTGTGTGTGTGGTCTGAGAGAGGCCAGCGCTTATGCAACTATATTCCACTCCTAGGTCCTAAAAATATCTCAGAGTAGGATGTGAATAGTTGGTAACATAGATAGATCTCAAGGCAACACTAAAGCGATTTCATCTCTAACCTTTTTAAATACAAATATAAAGTTGTGCACTATAATGGCAGAAAGGGCAAATGAATTACTCATAGCAGACATCAGCTTCAAAGCTAAAGCACTACGCTTCCTTACAGCAGTACACCTGTCTGATGTTAAAGGGGCCCACCAGCCTAAAAGTAGAGGCTATTATGTTATTTGTTGTAGGGGGTGAAGCATTATGTGCATCTGCCACATACAATTTTGCACAATTTTCAAGTTTTTATCTGTCAATGTTCTGTAGCAATACCCAGCATTACTCAAATACTGATCAGTATGTCAAGGCCCGATCCATGCCAGCTGCCCAATCTGTAATGCTCGTATGCAAAATTCATTGGTCTTTTAAATGCTGTTTCATACATGTGGAATTTTGAAAATAAATTGATAAATTGATTGATAAAATGTTCTCTGTTGTGATACAATTTGGGCAGGAATATGTTGTGTTTCGATTGCACAGTCATGCTCCTGTGCAGAACAGATTGGGCAGCTGGCACAGATGGTCAAGAGGTCTCCAGTCATGACTGCTAGCCAAGCCACGAATCTATAGGTGAATAATAATTACAACTGATGTAACATCAGCAGAGAGGTGGTGGGTTAGGAAGATTACAAGTGCCCAGCACTGAACCCTCAGAGAACGCTAATAAACAAAGTATATTATATAATGTTGGAGGCCTGATGCGACACAATCGACTTACAGCAGTTCGTGGTTATGACGGTGCACCAAACACTGTTTTTTATGGTGTGAAAGTGAAAGTAAATATAATAAAATGCTCAGAAAAGGGCTGAACAGAGCCTCAGGTGGGTGAGTGTCTCCCTCTGGTGGACTGACAGAGGAATGGCCTCAGGGAATTACACACATAGACGCTTATGTAAAAATCAACTTATATATAACCCCTCATATTCTTTCACAGGCCCTAAAGATTCTACTGTTGCTCCTGAGAATGAGTTGAAGCTCAGTCATTCCTGTCTTTTGAGCACTCTATGCTCTCTGTGGTTTGTTAATGTAGTAATATGGCTGCAATCTGGTTTCCTAGCTGTAACATCTGTCTCTCTTCCAGTTCAAATAAAAACAACCCATTCCCAGCAGTTTTAGTTTTTTTAAGTTCCTCCCATCTCCAAGATATTTCATTAGCTGTTTCCTCAGAACATTTCACTCTAGAGACTCCTGCTTCACCATAGGTTGTGAGTATGCCAGTTCCCAATGGGTGTAGTGCTGAATACATTTTTTATTTTGATGCCTTTCATTTTGTGAGATATAATGATCAGAGCACAACCCTTTTGATGCATATGAATGACGTATATTTGACTTTTCTTTACATCTGACTACTGTCTTCTCGTTTTACACTCAGACTCAAAATAGAGCCTCTTGCCATCTAGTTTCTGCCTGCACTTCAGAACCAGGTGAGAGAACTGTGTGGCCGGAGATCCATCCTCAGAAGAAAGCACAAAACAGAAAGGCAACATCTACTGGAGAAGTGTAACGTGAGTTGCATTCCTTCAGCTTGCATTTCAAACTTCTATTTTTATCATCATTATTTTGTGATTTAGGTCAGAATGTAGGACAGGTTTTTAAAAAAACATTGCACTTACGTAAGACTTGTGTATAAAATTATTGCGACTTACTTGTTTGTGACATTTAAAGGAACAGCCTTGGGCGCCTTGGAATCTGAGGGAGGTGTGAAAAGTTTACTATGCCTCCTCCTACTAACGCTCCAGGCTACAAAACTTCAACAGTAGCAGAAGCTTTTCAGAGAGTCAAGAAAACAATGGCTACAAATCACTTGCAAACGTGATATTTTTTAAATAGATAGTTTACAAAGAAGCAGATGAACTGCAAAAGATGCATTTCTGGTTAACAAGTGTGAACTGTATGTCCTAACATTTTAGACAACTGCTTGTCCAGCATTTCTTCTACAATCAAGTGTATTAATGCAGTTTGCCCCAAAGGAAGACTTTACATTATGAATATTGCTGTGAGGATTTGATAGCAAACAGCAACAAGAGTAATGGCAGATTCTGATGTTGGGTGATTAGGTCCAGATCACAAACTGAGCTCCATTACTTCAGAGAACACAGTTTCACTGCTCCAGTCCAGTGCTGAGGTGCTGTAAACCCACCTAACTGATGCTTAGCTTGATTGGCCCATTTCTTTTCAATGGAGATGATGATAAAGTTACATTCACTAATCAGATGGCATGTGTGGATACTTTTGGACATTGCAGTGCAGAAATATAATGGAAAAATTATGTGAAGCCTTTGGAATTACCTTCATCTGTGCTTCATTATTCATAAAACGTGGTTTGATCTTCATCTAAGTCACAGCTTTAGACAAACAATAACTGAACCATAACACAAAAGCATTTTGGTGACCACGTTGAGTAAGTGAACACTTGAATTTAATCACCTATAGGTCCCATTTCACCACCAAATGTCTCTTATAGTTGCAGATAAATTATGAATTTGCATCTTTTTCTGCAAATATGTTTTATTTCAACATTATATCAGAGAGACATTGATTGTGCAGCTCACGTCAGATCATGCCCCAGGTCTGGACTCTTAACGTGGCCTTTACACAACATACATCGTCTTTTTAACTACTCTATAGTTTTATTCGCATGCTTTGGTTCATTGTCTTGTTTTAATGCATGTAGATACAAATTTCAATTCATTGTTCCTACAATGGTGACAAGGCATCCAGGCCTAAAGTGGGCCCAAACCACAAAGCCTCCTCCACCATGCTTCATAGCTAGGATGAAGAGTCAATGTCAATATCAGTGTCAGATGCCCTTTTCCCTCCAAGTCCCACCTTTGTCTCATCTTTCCATCAAACATATTCCCAGAAGCGTTGATGAACATCCAGGTGAAACTGGGCTGCAATATTTTCTGGACAACAGCAGCTTCCTACGTAATGTTTTTCCACCTTTCCGGTTAGTGTTGTTCTAATAGTGGACACATGGATTTTTTTCAGTGTGTAGAAGTCTTCAGTAGGTCTGATACCCGTGGGTTCTTTCTCACCTCCTTCAGGATTGCCTGTTCTGCTCTTGGAGAGAGCTTAACAGGACGCCCACTCATAAGAAGAGTAGCAACCATCCTGATTTTCTCCATTTATATACAATTTGTCTTACCATGGATGGATGTAGGTCTTCAGCAGTGCGTTTTAGTCTTTTCCAGCGTCGTGCCATCTCTGTATTATGAGCTCTTGTGAAAGCTGTTAGAATTGTAGCATGTTACACACTAATGCCACGTTCACACAATTGTACCCCTGCTCTTCCATTCACTTCCAGTCCAGACTGATGAGAAAAGCAGGAGATCAGAGGCTGGACCTGCCCAAGTGTCCAAATCCTGCAGTGGGAAACGTGTTATGACCCAGTTGTGATTGACAATGAGTGCAGCCACCGGCTACAGCCAATAAAAGTGAAATGTGAGGCGAGGAGAAACCTAAGCGAGGAGTTGTGCACCATCAACAGGTTCTTTTCTTTTTTTCTTGGTTCTTTCACTGTAAATCAGTGCACAAAATCACTCGCTTCTTGCTGACATCCTTTTTTCACATCATTTCCCTTTCACATCTCATGTCTGAAGACCTGGTTGGAGGTTATTTCTGGTGAAACGTCCTGTAATGTGTGACGCCTTGTTCTGATCATTAATGTAGTGTGCAAAACAAAACCCCTTCAACGATTCTTGAGAACAGATTGGTCAGTAATCAGGCTTTGTGTGTCTTTATTCAATAGACAAATTATCTGTGAAACATACATTTTAATCCAGTGGTTCTTAACCTTGTTGGAGGTACCGAACCCCTTTTTAGTGAATTTTTTTTTTTCAAATTCAAGTCATAGATATGTTTTTTACTGGTGCATAAAATGAGCCGTACATGAACATCACCTTGTTCAAAGAACAAAACCAACACAATTCTACTGGTGCGACACTAGAGTTGTAAATCCTGCAGATAGGAGTTCACTCCCATCACGTTCTGTGATACATGTGAATCCATGTTGTACATATTCGTCCGACCACTTTCTTCTTTTGCCCGACATAGTTAATATAGATTAAAATATTAACCAAAAAAAAAATCACACAAAGTACTACCACGACAGTCACACGTTGACTACTGAGCTAAATTCCCAGCAGCACTGATTGGCCAAACAGTGTAGCATGATCATCTGCAGCCAGTGATGCCCAAGCATGGTGTCATCACGAATTTACATAATTTGGGTGTGTCCGGACCTCCACAGCGGAGGCTCTGCCGAACCCCTGAGGCCGACTCACCAAACCCCTAGGGTTCGATCGAACCCAGGTTAAGAACCACTGGTTTAATTGCATCTCATTAACTGTGCATGTGGATGTTTACTCAGTGTGCTCAATAAAAGAATTCACCCAAATCCATTTTTGCTCATGTTAAACAGATTGCATATGTGTTATGAATGTATAATGTTCCATGTGCACAACCAGAAATTATTAGCTTTCCAAATAGATGCAGATTAAACCACAATTTATTAGTAATCAATACAGAAATCCAGGTCAATCCAAAGGGTTCCAATAGTTTTCCTTGCAACTGGGAATAATGTGAAAATGTTTGTATGACAGAATGCAGGTTTGATGTAACTAATCAGTCAAACTAATAAGTAGAATATTACATAACATGACAAAAGACATATTAAATTCTGATTAAACGCTGACCTCAGGCTGAAATGCCCCTTTAATGAAGGTGTTCAGATATTTCTGATTAATCACAGAATAGGTGACCGAGTTCAGTCTTGGAAGGCAGAAGTTTGGAAGTTCCCCTCAATAAACCAGGCCCAAGCTTTTGAACAGAGACATTACCAGACTATGCAGGACACCAGTCTTCCAGGCCCGGATCTGAGCGCTCTTGTTAAAGAACAAAACATTAGAGAAAAAGCAAAAGCCAGATGATCATAAAATGAATCAAGAAGCATGAAAATGAGAAAAACAGATGATTCTTAAGGTTTTGAAGAGGATTTGCATTGTCAAACGAAAATGTGTCCCATTCTTAGATATATTTTAAATTGCTTTCACGCCATTTTAAGATGCATTTGAGAGATATGGAAGTTTAAATGGAGTTTAAATGGAGTGGATATGGAGGGGAAATGATGAATAAAACATAACAGGGACTGGGAATGTAAGCGTGGCAGAGTGAGAGACGGGACACACTAGTAATTCTGAAGTCAGCGATAATTGTGCTATTTTTCCCTCCAACACTGAATACCAGACACACACACACACACACACACACACACACACACACACACACACACTAGTGCAGTCAGCACATGATCATAGTTAAATGCAGTTAAATTAGAGTTTATACTGTGGGTCCTTCACTGAAGCTGTGCTGCACTGCCCTCTGCTGGGGGATAGAAATAATTACGTTGAAAAGGAAGTCAAAATTTATTTGGACCATGTGGTTTCCAATTTTATCCACAAAGGGCAACAGCTCACCTGACAATACTTTTATCTGTCTTCAACTATATTTGAGAACACCTGATTCGTTGGAACGAAGTAAAAAGCAGCTGCAGGTCTTTTGAATTTGACACCTGTGTCTGTAGAAGGGCTCACATCCTACATTTTTCTTTATTTTTTGGAGGTTTGTGTGGTTTTATGCACCCGTAATTCATTTTTGTGTGGACATTTTAACACAAACCTCTCCTTGTCTCTTAGAATGAAACTGTTTATGTTCATGTGCTTTTAATACAAATATAATATATATTTACTGGAAGAAAAAACTGAAACACTTTTTATAACAATTTCGGTCTAAACAGCTATAGGTTCGATTGACAGACATATTTAAATGGATTGCTTTTCGTAACATCACAGGAACAATGAATTGGTTGGGTTTACCAGTTCGCTCTTTAGTTATTTGGTCTGAATTTGTTTTAATTGAAGATTTTGGTTCATTGGGATACAGTCTGCAGTTTCCATGCACCAGTGTATTTAATCAGAATGGATGTGTGGTGCTCATCACACTAGATATCTATCATCTGTCCAGAGCAGTAGCTGCTGTTATTGAGTTGCTCTTAATAAAGCAACAGCATGATACAGGAACCTCCTGCTGGAAGCGTAGAAGAGATTCCTAAACAATTACAGTGCACCCAGTTGAGCCTGGTAGATACCATTTTGAGAAATTGACATCAACCATGTGTTTATGCAATGATGGAGGGAGAACAGTTACTGTTTACATATTACATTCCTCATATTACGTTCCTTTAATCAGATCATTAAAAATATACCATTTATAGGATTGCATTCCAACTGGGGTGTTTATATGGAGCATTTGCTTTTAGCTTTTTAATACTAGGCCCCATGTAAACACAGCTAATGAGCTGTTTTTAGGAACCGAGAAATGGCCCCTTTGTATGGAAATGTTAACAGTATTTATAGACTCTATCAAATTGTTTTTTAGAAAAGTTCAATTTCTCATGATATTAACAGGCAACTGTCATTTTAACCCTAAAGACTGGTCTGGATATAATTTCCGAAAAGACCAGATTACTCAAACCCAGCATGAGGTCAACCCACTACACTTTACAGCAGTGGTGCTCAAACTGTTTTGGCTTGCGAGCTACTTTTAAATTGGCCAAGTCAAAATGATCTACCAACAATAAAAATGCTAAAAAGAAATTACACACACACACAAAGAGAGAGAGAGAGAG
>JBBIGC010000007.1:21972420-21982903 GCA_037576955.1 Lepidarchus adonis | reverse complement strand
CTCCATATACAGTACTACTTCCTGCTCTACAGTACAGTACTAATACTGCATCAGAGGGTGGAGGAACAATGTGTTCCAGCTTTATCTTTCTTTGCACAGATGGGTTTGTAGATCATCAGCAGAAGTTGGGAACAGCACCTATGAGAAAGGTTTACATTCAACTTCCATTGCTGCAGGTATCACCAAGGATCTTATTGCTAGATAATAGGCATTAGTGTTTAGTGACCTAAATAATTACATTTAAGATTATTCACTCTAACAGAACTTCTAAAATATCAAGAAAACAGGGAAAATTGACCAAATGTAACAAATAACATATCTTTTAAAATTTCAATAACTGAAATTGCATTGCTTTATTTGAAAAGGTGATTTGTTACAGTTCTCATTAACACTAAAAATATTGGAATGGGATATAAAATATAATACTTTCTTATCAGCCATATCAGCTCACTAGCAAGCAAGTTTTATAAAGCTAATATGTAATGCGGTGTTTGCCTCGTGGGTCAAAATAGCAGTGAGATGATAAAACAAAACTGAACACAGCAACGGAAAGAAAAAACAACAGAAAATAAATAAGCAAAGAAAAGAAGTTGACGTCTATCTACAACACAGTGCAAATATGTGATGACAACCAGCACCACTCTGCATATCTGCCCTGGGTGGGTTTTCTGCCTGTGCCCACACACACACACACACACACACACACACACACACACACACACAGTCGTCTGCTCTGATTCTGTGACTGTGTTTGAATTAAAGCACGGCTGACATTAATGTTTCTTTCCTTCATACTTCGCTCTGTATTGAACATTTGTGTACTTCTGATGCTGGATGTGCAAGGAGATGCATGACACTAATCAGTGTGTGACAGGTAGCTATGGTTCTGTGTGTGTGTGGGGGGGGGGGCAGTAAGCAGCTTCAGCAGGGAAGCACAGCACTTGAGACCATATGAGCATTAATTAGGGAGAAAATGGAGATTGAAATGTAATGAAAGGAAGACAAAAGCCCTCGGAAAGCTCGTTAGAGAAGCACTGTAATCAGCGCACTGTGGGGAACAGCCACTCACTCACCCAAATGCACCTCTGCCCACAGTGAACCCAACATCCTTCTCAGTGCCACTCTCAGGTAGAAAACATTACCCCCAGCACTCTCAGTCTCAAGGATTTCTCTTTGCCAAAAAAAACCCTAATTACTACTATTTTCTACTTTCTCCAGATGTGGTCCATCAACAAAGACAGTTTGGAGTCTTTTTTTCAATTAGTTTAAAACTGGGGATACACGGCTAATGTTGAGAACAAACACTAGAAGTCAGTGGTCAGTAACCAAATCGTTTCTGTAAAAAAAATACTTTTAGCCCACTCAACCACATGAAGCCCTTTAAGGTTCAATAGGGTTGTGAAAGTGGTTTAGGGCACTAACTGTGAGCTATAAATATAAACAATACTTCACTGTATAGCTATTACAATGCTATAGCTGTATAGATATGACAACGTAGCCTTTTTAGGCAACATAGTCTATGTTCATGAAACATCTCAGGAGTAGGAATGTTGACCTAGTATCAGTTTTGATGACAGTGACCTTTATGAATATGAAATCTCATCCAAAGTAAGTTCTTTCCAGCCTTGGTGTTGTGTGTATGTGTATTGGTGAAGTTTTATTCATTTTACTAGCTCATAGTAAGTCAAACTGACTGCTATTTATGGGAGTCATTCTTTGGTATGTAGAGAACTTCTAGTGTTTGTTCGCTTGTTAGCCTCTTAGACCCAGTGCTAAAAAAGCAAAGCTTGCAAACATGTCTTTGCTGATTGACTACATCTGGGCTACATGGAAAAATGTAATGCCAAACTGTTCCTTTGAGCCAGTTCCTGCTCATCTAAGAGAGAATGATATTTGAGTTTTAGAAGCCTCCAGGAGGAATAACAGTATTAGATGTTCTAATGTTCAAAGTGGTCTTCAGTGACCGGAGATGTGAAAGATTTTCATTAGTGGTGTGATGGTGTCTGGATACGTGGGTCTACTGCACTTTTTTTGGACCCAAATTTAACCCTGGGTCTTGCATGCAATCATATTTGTCATGTTTATATTTAAGAGATGAGAGGATATAATAACATGATTCATCTCATACACAATTTATTAGATTGGCTTTTAACGTTGTCATAGTTCGAATTAGTTTGTTTGCTTCATTACTACATTACAGCCATGCCAGCTAGCTAGCATTAGAATATAATACACTTGTGATTGTAGAGCACAATGGTAGGAGAGGTGATGGGCTCTATTGCACCCACACATTGTTAAAGGAGAAACAAAGTCAGCATTATATTTACAGCATTTGGCACAAACTCTTTCCAAGGAAGCATCCAGTGTAGTCATATTAAAAAGGTCACTAATGTAGTCTTGCCCAAGGAGATTCTTCCTTATTCCAGATATATTATGGAAAGTGAGTAAGGTGCTCTTTGGTAACAAGACTGAAATTGCCATAAGCTGACTTCAGGCACTCTTAATAATTGTGAAATGTAACATTTGTAGCAGACCCTGTTAAAAGCCATGACAGTTATGCATGTGTAGCTTTCTAAATTCTGTCCTAGCCTTTTTAAAAATGTGAAACGGATTTGTGTGGAAATAATAACTTATCATTTTTAAGCACAAATTAGAAGTGTGATTTACTGTGAAATCAACTTAGCATTCGGAAACCGAACTGGTCTGCTGGACACCCAATTCTTCATGCCAGTTGTAGCCTAAAGACCAGAAGTTTCATGGTATATTGTCATTTCCAATGAAGTCAACTAGTTTCAACTAGTATTAAACAAGTAAGAGTAGAATTTGAAAAGCTTTTACAGACTGTATGTGTGTGTACGCATCAGTGCTCTTGACCGTGTAAATGAATTATTACATTGTTGAGACATGGTGTGTGTACAGTAAATAATTCTGTCTCCAGACTGCACTTTGACTGGTGTAGTGTCCTTCTCCTAACAGATTATTGTTCGATTCTCTGCCCAGACAAAGACATCATATCAATAAGTGTCCCAGGAAAAGACTCCTAACTCTTTTTAATTTTAAAACATTTTTCCCAAGTGTACATTCATATGTATATACTATCCTCAATTAAATTAGCAGAATAAAAGAAGACAGTTTGGAGTGGGCAGTAGGTCTGGTGGTGGCACAGTCAGGGTGCTCATTTCATTCTTACTATTTCTGTGTAAGGAAGCGTTCATTGATTGATTGTTCACACTACATGTACAGAACAATAACACAGATTTCTACCAGGTAGAGGTTTACATCAGCTTGAAAGGTGTTGATTGGTCAAGGAGTGATGTAATGTAGTGAAACTAGAGTTCATGCCCATAGAAACATTCTAAAAGTGTCTCATCATTTGATGAGCAGAACACCTGTAGTACATCAGGATAAAACCTTGTGGGTGTTTTTGTAATATAGTCTTTTTGTTCAACTTGTTTGTTTATCTCAGCAGTGAGTCTCTTTCTGACAGCAAAAACACAAGTTATCATTAGAATAAATGCAAACAAACAAAAAATTGTCAAATCTTAAAAAAAAAATTAAGTTGTGTTTAAAAAGAAATTGATATGTGGTGCTGTTAGAACAGTGCAGGTTTAGGGATTCCCCCTCAGTGCTCAGGGCTACTATTGGAAGATATATACGGTACTTTTGAAAACACCAGTTGCTCTTCACATTGTGTGAAAATGTTGTGATGGACTAATTGAAATTACATAGAAAAATCTTTTTATATTAACTTCCATTGTAAGTTAAGTTTTTTTTTTTCTTGAAAAAAAGTTACTGTTTTGCAGACAAGAGTTTGTTCAGACAGTGACTACGTGTTATGTGCAGTCAAACCCCGTTAGCTCGTCCCCATTGGTCCAGGCCCTAAATGTGCAAAGAGAGGGTGGCAAGCTATCATAACGGATCACGGGGGCTATGGTTACGGTGCTAGCTTCCTTTTTTGTGCCATTTGTCTGTCATATACGGTAGTAGAATATAGTTGTATGTCTACTAAATGCTTTACAGTATTACTGGACTCCCACGAGTTGCCACATTCCGCATGATGCTAACATGTTGCCAGATGTTAATAAACCCTCCTCAGCATCATTGCATGAGTTAATTGAACATGAGTTAATAATGAGAAAACAGTGGCGGAAGTAGCAGCATTAGCAGTAGCAGCAGCAGCAGCAGACCTATAGAATTAGCACGACGGACCACGTTCTAGGCTACAGCGATAGTGCGAACCTAAGTTTGGCGAGCTATAGATGGAGAAATGCATATACCACATTGTACACATTGTACATTGTGGCAGGGGCGAGAGGCGAGGTTGTTGGCTAAACAAGGTTAATAACAAGGAAGGAAATCTGTTCTGCAGCCTTTCATGGCAAGAGGCGGGGGACGAGCTAATGGGTTTTGACTGTATTCTCTACAGACAAAATACTGTATGCTCACTGTATTGATCCATCTCTGTCTCTCTGTTTTTCTTATCTCTCACTACCTTTATCCTCTTTATCAGATGTGAACGACAATGTTCCTTTCTTCATGTCGAGCACGTATGAAGCTACAGTGCCTGAGGGGGCTGAGATTGGCACTTCGGTGGCCCAGGTCTCAGCCTCTGACCTGGACTCCGGACCCCATGGCATGGTGAGTGAAGCTCCTTGGAGCATACATTCAGTCGTACACCCTTCAGTGTGCTCCTGAGAGACCTGTGCTTTATTTTTATATGCTGTTGATTGACTACAGATACGATTTTGGCCTTAGTTTTGAGTTTAATCATTTATATTATATTATTACTTATTTATAAGTCCGTATATTGAGTAAAACGTTTATTGTTGGCATGTGGTTGTATTGTATTAAACATTATTTAAGACAGATGCAAGGCTACAAGGAGCTTGCCCCAATTTGCGTTTTTGTTCTGTTGTTTCAAATTCTGTGCAACTCTTTAAACTTGAAACTATGAAAGTCCTAATATGGATTGAACTGACTATACCTTATTTCCTCCCAGATTAATTACATCATTCTTAAGGACCAGAGTGGAGACTCCCAATTTTTCAGCATTAACTCCTACACAGGGGTCATTCACACTCGGGCCACTTTCGACCGTGAGCAGAAAAGCTCTTACCTGATCGAGGTCCAGTCCCAAGACGGCTCAGAATCGGCCCGTCCGGGGCAGCAGGGGCAGCCCAACACAGGTATGTTGCTTCATTCCAATTATATGTGTCTGACTGTCAAATGAACTGTAAAAGCAGAGAATGTCAGCAAACACATACTCCTTTATTTATTTAGATGTAGCGATTTAACTCTTTAAGTCATTACTAAAGAAGGAATATAGAAGAAGCCCATATAGACGGAAACACTTACCCTATATTAACTCACACAAGGAACTGCAGATGCCTATTCGTATTGGACTCATTGCTTCTCTTAGTTCTTAGTCTTATTTGTTCTTTTATTTATTTATTTTTATTATAGAAACTCTATTGCTGAAGATTATGTCAATAATAATAATAATAATACCAGTCCAGTAACATTAAAGAAGAAGCCACGGTACTGTATACATTATTTCCATTAAACTGTTAAGAAGTTGAAATATGATGGCAACATAATGCACTAAGGCTTTTATAGTGATGCTTTATTTTATTTCACTGATGCTTTATTTTAAGATCTTTACTGCGGTTTGTTAAACTATTGCGGGCTGCTTACATTTTTACAAGGGGAAACTTGGCTCGCATTACATTTACAATATCTGCCGCATGCACACTCTCCAGGACAGGAAGTTTTTATGTTGCGTACTGATAATATAGTATATAGTATAATATACAGTATGATCAAACCCTGTTCTGTGAGAAGGGCAGTAGTGTTACCCCCTGTGCTATACAAACTGTAGTGTGGAGCCTGGGAAGGTAGTATAATCTAAATTCTCCAATTATCTAAGAAATTGTTTAGACAAGGCTGGTGTTGAGACCCTGTGATTAGAGAAAAGTTGGTGAAAATGCTTTAAATTTATACAATTTCCCTTTTACAAGTAATGTAATATTTTTTCAGCATGAAAGTTGATTTACCAAATAAACCAAAAAAAAAAAACTCAAAAACAAAAGAAAATGGACTGTATTGTTGTCAGGTTAGGCCAAAGCAATGGTTCTTGTTTTGCTCAGCCACATGCCTTTAATTATGCTTAGTTTCCCATGTGCCTTTGTTAATGTTTACCTGTCCATATGTTCACCTCATATTATTTATGCCCCGCCTTAACACTGCCCCTTGATTACTGTGAGTATTTAAACACTTGTGTTGGTCGTACTTTGTATGGTCTGGGCTGCATCTTTGTTGCTTCTACCCACGTTATATGTTGTGTTATCCAATGTAAGGTTTAGCTTGTGTGTTCCTGAGTTTATTTTACATTTAGTCTTAGGGTTTGTGGGATTGAAAATAAAACCTTATGCACCCCCTCACTACTGAGCAGAGCCCATATAGACGGAACCACTTACCCAATCTTAACTCAGAGAACCACCTGCACACCAGGAACTGCAGATGCCTCTTATTATTGGACTCATTGCTTCTCTTAGTTCTTAGTCTTATTTGTTCTTTTATTATTATTTTTTTCTATCTGTTCTCACTCCAGAGGAGGATGGGTTCCCCTTCTGAGCCTTAGTTCCTTTCCAGGTTTCTTCCTATAATTTAGGAAGTGTTTCCTTACCTCTGTTGACGTTGGCTCATTGGTGCTCAATGTCCCAGATTCTGCAAATTTTTGTAAACTCTGTAAAGCTGCTTTGTGAACACGTCAGTTGTATAAATAAAATTGACTTGACTTGACTTAACTTGACTAAAAGACCACAATCTTCACACTCATATACTCATATTGCCTCGATACCTCTTTCACAGTGTACAGGATATTTACATTTGTCTTTCACTGCATATGGATATGTTGTCTACAACTTTTGAAGCACTTGTTATAATTAATTTCTATTGGTATTAGAGTGTACAGTCATTGTACAGTCTTAGTGCACCCAGCATCTATCAGCACATGTGTAAAGATGTGTTCTTCCTTTTTTTCAATACTTTTAGTCTAAATTCAAATGCTGAAGAGAATGAATGAGAAGCTCAGTGGTCTGTGTGCTCAATCACCAGAACAGAATGAACTCAAACAGTAAATTTGGAGGTGAATGTTAATGGCTGAAGTGGAATTGAGTAAAACGTATTATATTATTATTATTCTAATACTAAAAAGTCGATAAGCATCATCAGTTGAAAATATTAATGGAACCCTCCCTACAAAACCTTCCTCTAAAACATGTAGCACAGTTAATTAAACTCCCCACTTCTGTATGTAATGAGTTATCATGTTCCCTGTGTCCTCACAGATACAGCCTACGTCAGGATTTTTGTCACAGACGTGAACGACAACGCTCCAACCTTCTCTCAGCCAGTGTACGAGATCAGTGTGGAGGAGGACAAGGAAGTGGGCTACGTGCTCATCACCGTCACAGCTAACGATGAAGACGAGGGTAAGGCCACTGACTCCTGTCTCTATCGCAGCACCAGAAAAGTCCATCGCCATTCCATTCGTTTTGCAATTTACACCTCCAGTACACCACAGAGGTGGCCCAGCTGCTTGGCCTCTGTAATGGAAACATCTTATTTAAGGATCCTTGTCACCTGTCTGTTGTTGTTGTTTTTTCAAACTTTGTCAGCCTCCTTCTATGGTGACATTTTGACAGGCCTTACAGGAAAGTAAGGGTAAATCTAGGTGAAAAAACTCTTTTTCTCTGCCAAGCTTGTTAGCAGATCTGGTGGGAGTAACACATTCATTTCTCCTGAGGTTATTATTTGATGTTGGTATCTTTGTTCTGCTTTGTCCCTTGTTGTTTACCCATAAAAATAAGAAAAAAAAATAACAGTGGCTTGATTAATGACATGGTAGATGTTGAGGCTTATTTACCAGAGATGCCACGGGCTGTGAATATCCGTCCAAATAACACAAAGTAGAAGCCTGAATTGTGTTTTTCAGTAGAACTCTTTAAGAAGTACAAATTTTGTTGGCATTGTGTTATATCAGCTATAATTACAGATGGATCTGAGGAGCACTTTGTATTAGGCGAAGAACTAAGGCTCATATACCAAGCCGCCAAGTGTGAAATTGGTGTGTGTCATCAATATTATACTTAATCCCTCATAAACACCACATCTTCTTCTAAAAAACACGTTATCAGCAGTTAATCTGCTAATGAGAGGAAAATGGCCTTAACCAGAAGAAAAGGGCTAGAAGAGAAACAACCTGCAGTTGTTTTGTCTCCGCTCTTGGCACAGGTGTCCAAGCAGGCAGATGATCTGTATTAGCCGGAGATAATCCATAAAACATGACACAATCCCATTAAGCGGCAGCCTTGCTGATCAGGCATGTCTTCTGGGAGGATTTTAACTCAGTAGCTCCTGGCCTTAGAACAGAGCTGGGTTACCCTGCGCCCCCTCCCTGTGTTGTCTTCTTCCTCGCTGTTTCTCTTCCACTGCTCGACTCTGGTATGTTTCTAGTGAGAACATTGCGTATGCTGTCCCCTGCAGACAAAATGTGACTTTATAAAGTGGACGTGATGGTGTGTGAGCTGGAATTGTTTGACCTTGTGATAAATCATGAGGATTTCCATCAGAACCCTTTACTTCAACATATGAAATGTTTTATTTTTGCATTTCGGGTGATGAACATCTCTCTGAAACGTCCCACTAGCAATGCAGAGTGTTCAGATCCATCAGCAGCTATGGGAAGTGACATGCACATTTTTCTCATTTGAATTAGCACGTATTCATGTAATCCAGAGTTGAATTAGGACGTCCACATCAGCTCTTTGGCCTGTCCCCTCTGAGCTGTAACACTGACACAGACAGTGCTGCCCCTGTCTGCTTGAGCGAGACAGTCTTGGACGTGTCACCTTTCTGTCCAGTGGAGTGTGCCAGCCTGCCTGTCTTCTAGCCCCCACATCACCTCCCCCGCCACTGGACTCTTCTGGCCTGTCACGCCGGGCTGGTTCAGTAACAGGATTACCACGCCTGATCTCCCTCCAATCCTCATCTGCACAGAAGGTGATCCGTGCTCATCTGTCACCATAAACAAACATGCCGACCTGTGAGGGCTCTCGCTGTGGCGACACGGCATCGCCTGTTACGCACGGTACACACGCATGACAAATATAGTGTGGCATGTCGCCATCATCAGCGAGCCAACAGGAGCGGGAGAGGCCAGAGTGCGGAGAGCACCCAACACAGGTGCCTGAAAGCTCAGTAATGATGACAGCCGCCCTGGCAGAGAAACAGGGGTGACAATTCAACCACGTCTGGGTGGACGGTGCCAAGGTGCCATACAGCCTGTTCATTATCTATTATCCGGTGTCGACCCGAGGAGGATGGGTTCCCCTACTGAGCTTTGGTTCCTCCCAAGGTTTCTTCCTCAGTTTCAGGGAGTTTTTTTGGCCTCCGTCGCCTTGGCTCATTAGGGGCTCGGACCCGGACCTTGTAAAGCTGCTTTGTGACAACTTCTGTTGTAAAAAGCGCTATATAAATAAAACTGGATTGAACTGAATTGAATACAGCTAATACAATGCTGTGAAAAAGTATTTGTGTTAGTAATCTTTGAATATTTGTCTGATTGCGTTGGTCCAAAAAGAACCGTATCTAACTCAAAGACATTTGTAAGTATGTTCAGGAGCAAAGTTACCCAACAGCTGTGTGAAAAGTGATTGCTGCCTTGCTACTCAAGCAACAAACGAACCAAATTTCTCGAGGTAAAGAGATTCAACCAAACTCGAACAGCCTGTTGAATATAAACCTCAATCTTATTTCCAAGTATAGTAAACTCAATTTGTTTAAAACACTTTATGATAATCTGTAAAGAAACAGGAAAAATGTTTTATTTCTCTGTATTACAGCATCTAACCAGTGTCAGAATTGATGTTTGGTATTAAGCTGGGTAGTGGTAGCTTAGTGGTTGTGATTGGAGGATTGCAGGTTTGAGCCCCAGCCCAGTTACCACTGAGGTGCCCTTGAGCAAGGTCCCACTACCCACTACCTGCTCCCTGGGTGCTGTTGATAGCTGCCCAATGCTCCATGTGTGATGGGTTAAATGCAACAGTCACATTTCATTGTGGGTGCATTTTGTGTGACCAAGTGTATCCACAATGACAAATAGTCACTTTCACTATTTACAAATAAAGAACCAAAGGAACATTGGTATCTTTCCATTGCCAAGGGTCCAAAGGCAAATCATGAAGGCTCCAAAGGTTCCATGATTTGCAGTTCCAGTTTCTCTTCTGTGAAGAAGAGTGGGCCCATTTTCCTCCATAGTAATCTAATGTGATAAGATCATGTGTTGGTTGAAAGTGTTTGTGCTAAACGTGATGCAACAAGTGTATTTTAAGGGGGTCATGACTTTGACTTTTTTTACTTATAGATTTGCACATAGCATTTATCCTTAAATAAAAAAATAATAATTGAATGAATTAAATAG
>JBBIGC010000007.1:21959857-21971075 GCA_037576955.1 Lepidarchus adonis | reverse complement strand
ATATACAATAACATTTACTGTATTTTAGGCACGTTGTGAGCAGGAACGCAGATCAGAGCCTAATGGTAGAACCCCTGTCTATCTCCCCTCTCTGGAAAGAGTTTCCCACTTAATCCCAATATTTCATATTCCACTGGGAACGAAAGTTGGAATAATAATTGCCTGATCCATGGGGAATGGAGGAATTTTATGGTCCTATTAAACATTCCCAAAGCTTATTAGACTCACTTTTTTGTTAGAATGATCATTTTATCCATTTTAGCTCAGGCAGAGCTAATTTTTCTTCATAGCCAAGTAAGAGCAAGGTCTTTTAAGGCCGCTCTTGTTGAGGTTAGAAACTGTGGCACAGAGCTCAAGGCAGCTAGTGAACTAACCCCTTTAGAAATAAAAATACCAAAAAAGGCTGTTTGTAACAATGCCTTAACTTCAGTGTGACCCAGACATGTTAATACAATTACAGTGATGTTGCAGAAACACACACACACATACACACACACACACACACACACACACACAAGGCAAGAGACTTAGCAGAATGTAAACAGAGGGATGGATGGATGGAATGAGCACAATTATCTAAGCACACTCCAAAGTCCTCTTGTGTTAAAGCAGGACGACTGTTCAGGAAAATATATACTTAATATTGTTAGCTTGGTGCTGACGTAACAACAGGAAATACTCCATATAAACATATAACTCTCAACAGAACAGCTAGTAGACGTTAGCCTTATTGCTAAGTTCGGGTCTAAACAGCTAGACCTACAATAAATGTGTAAACATATTGCATTGACTTGATTATTATTACTTCTCACATTTTCTGCTAATTTTTCAGTTCAACACAAGGTGGATGTCACCGTTAAGGGACAGAATTGGTTGATTTGCATGTTGTGATGTGACTTCATACTCCAGTACTGAGCCATGTCCTGTGGTTTTAAGGAAAATAATAATTAGTTTTAGTATTAAGTATTAAAAGAAAATGTCATTCATTATAACAAAGCAATGTGTTTCAGCTTTTAATGAAATCAGTTTCAATTGACTCTTTTGTCAACCAGATGTGCGAGTAGTTTAAAAGTTAATGTAACAGTCGTGTAAAAGAGAGTTCTTGGTCTCAGCCAAGAACCATGTAGGAACCATTATTTTTAAGAACACACACCTTGACTTTTCAGGCCAGGTTTGAGTACTTCTGCTGCACCCAGGGCTTTGTTAATTAGCTGATTAGCAGCATCAGGTGTGTTAGAGCAGAATAAAGCATCTAAGTATGTAAGGCTGCCGCGCTCTGGGACCCATGTTGGGGCCGCTCTAGTGCAGGTTGGTGAGGTGGAGGCTCTGCAGCCTGTAGTGCTGCTGGGAGGGGGGCACCATGTGAGGCAGCTGGTCATTAAGAAAAGTGCTTTGGGCCAAAGCATCAGAGCCTCCTTCAGTAAGTGTCAGGACACATTGTGCTCCACAGCCCTGATGGCTGCGTCCAGGGTGAGCTCGACGCGTCCTAATGAAATCCTCACACATAGCGTCCAGATGGTGTTTGTCTCATAAAATCTCGTCCAGGCTGGTAAACAGAGCCAGAACAAGAGTTGTTTTCCTGTTTCTGGACAGGGCCAGTAGCATGGAAGGGGGGGTCTTGAGCAGAGAGGACAGTGGGCTTTGTTGCTTGTCTGTTTCTGTTTGCTCTGTACATCTGTATCTGCATCCATAGTCTTGTTCCTCTTACACAAGCTCTTAATTAGAGCCGTTCTCAAGACCTGCAACATGCCGCCATTACGGAGGTCAAATAGCAAGGCCATGTCAGCACAGATGTAATTCTGTGAGTGGGCTTATCCGTTCTCTGTAAAGCAAAAGGATCGTATAACCTGTGATCATGGATGACACTCGCCGAGCGTGTGGGATTTAATGATTGGAGGGAGAAAAAGTGAGAGGAGGATGAAAGGCATGTGGAGTTCTGATGTACCTCTGTTTGAACTGGTGAACTGTGCAGCAGCCAAAAGGGACGAAAAACAGAACATCTTCGATTACTGCTTAAGTCTAGGGACGTAGACATAGCGACGAAAAAGGCAAAGGAAATTAATTAGAGGAAGAGGGTGTTTCTGCATGTATTGATTTTTTTATTTCGCATTTATTGTACATCAGTTTGCTTAAGCTTTTCTTCTCCATGTTTGCTAAGGAAAGAGTTCCTCCGTTCTAAAGATCCAAAGAGTTTCATAAAACCCACACATTGGAAGTGGAAGTTTCTATCTTTTTATCACAGCATGGAGACATGCCTTAATCAAGGGTTTGCATCAACAGAGTACAGTGGAAGAAGAACTGCAGGTCTCAATTCATCTTATTCCTTTGGTTTAGCATGAAAGACTGAAGGCAACATTTGTGGGTATGAATGTTAATGAATGCCAATGCCTCCATGTTATCTTCACAGTACAACCAACAGAAATGTATAGTTTGACCACTTTGTACTGTCTGTATATTCACTTTTAAGCACTCAAATCCCCCAGCTAGAAACTTTTTCATTGTTCTAAATAAAAAATAAAAGCACATCCTTATCCTTGTGTTTTAGGCATATGTAAACTGACATTTTCAAGTAACACATTCAAGGGTTTTCAACCCCTTGCTAGTAACATCCTCTAATTTTGGAAAGGCTATATGCTAAATGTTGGAACATTGCTGTGAGGATTTGATTGCATTTAGCCACAATAGCTTTAGTGAGATCAGGTGCTGATGTTGATTGATGATTAGTTCTGGATTATACTTCAACTCATCCCAAAAGGACTTGATAGAGCTTCATTAATCACAAGTGCAGTGATGAGGATCTTTATACGCCTGTATCTGGCACTTAGAATACATTTGGATATTTGGTGTAACCGTTTATATAATATATACATTTGTCCTTTATGTTTTTCCATATTATCACCATTTATTTTTTACTTTCTATTACTTTTTTTAACATCCATTAAAACATAAGAATGTTCTTCTTTCAAGTTTCAAGTCCAAGAGCAAAAATATAGTCATGTGGAAAGTTGTTTAAAAATGAAACATTTAAAGCAAACATTTCACCCTTTTTGATACAACCACTACATATTAAGGTGATTGAACTTCAACAAATGAAACACATTTTATGTTGTGTAGTTATTCTTTCAATTACAATAAGAACAAAAACAAATCATTAAAAGAACAAAGGACATATGGTCACAGATCATGCATTCTGGAATAATATGCTCTGGTCAGACCAATCAATGATTTGTCCAGAGCAACATTTCACATGTGGCATAGACAAAAAAACAGCTTTTCAGAACAGCCTCATAATAACTGTGAAGCTTAGTGGTGGAAATGTTAAGGTTTGAGTTTGTCCTGCTGCCTCAGGGACTGCAGACATGGATCTTTCAGCTAGTAAATTCACAAAGGAATGGCACAAAAAGACAAAAGTGAGGGTTTTGAAATGGTCTAATCACTGTCCAGATTTGAACCCCACTAAAATGTTTTTAGAGAATTTGAAAATAACAGTACATTGTCATGGACAAAGTGTCAAAAATGTCAGCAAGCCATGTCAGAGGCTGGTGGATAATTATGCAAAATGCATACTTGAAGTCAAGGTCAAGGGTGTACTTACTTTCTTCACAGAAGAATATTACATCTTTGTAAGAAGTAACATGACTGAAAAAGCTAATTTACCTTGGTTTTGTATTGAGTATACAGCACAGTAGATGTATTGTCCAAATATGTTTATTCCTAACATATGTATTTTTTCACTTGACATTAAGTACAGCTGTTAGCAAACTAGCATTTTGCTAACAAGGGGACACATGAAATCCTTATATCACCACATTCTACTTTGCATTCTCAGTTAAGTAAACACATACCAGTTTACCCATATATTTGATGGGTAAATGACCACCATTTGTTTGAAACACCTGTTGACAGGCGCCAATGCCAAGCTACGCTACCAGATAACCTCAGGGAACACTATGGGCACATTTGACGTGGAGCCGGAGGTTGGCACTATCTTCATTGCGCAGCGGCTGGACTACGAGCGAGTGCAGCGCTATGAGTTACGGCTGGTGGCATCGGATGGGAAGTGGGAGAACCAGACAATGGTGGTCATCAACATCATTAACCAAAATGATGAAGCACCCATCTTCACCCAAACAGAGTACCATGCCAGCGTCACAGAGGAGTTGACTGAGCTGCCAGTCCTCGTGCTTGAGGTAATAGATGTAACTAATCATTAGCTTTCCAGTCTAATGGACAGTGGCCTATGTCAGGAACTGACAATTTCCTGAGAGATACAATTGATTTGATGTGAATTTCCTGTCTAATGCAGAAAATTGTCCTTTGAAATGTTTTGTTATGTTTATTAATGTGCTTTTTGAGTTTAGAGAGGGGAAAAATACTACTGAAATTAATATTTTGACACACCTGGCCTCGACTGTCACTCTCCTCTAGCTGTTTTTCATTTCACTGTCTATTGTGCTGTCTGCATAAAAAAGACTTCAAAGCCTTTATGTAAACAATCCTGGGGAAAGACAAGAGGGACTTCTTTATTCCTTTTGCTGCATCTATTAACTTTTAATTGCTTTTTGTGTTCTGTGACAGATGTTTTGAATTTATTCTTGTCCTCAGCTCAGTTATTGTTGGCAATACATTGTTCAAGTCGTTAATTTTGGTCATTAAAAGACTCTTGATCTCTCATGGGATTCTTTAGGTCTCTGCCATGGATCCAGATCAAGAGGCAGACCAAAGTGCGGTGAGATACTATCTGCATGGACAGGGTGCTGGAAGCGAGTTCACCATAGAGGAGCTCAGTGGAAAGATTTACTCTCAAAAGCGACTCGATCGAGAGGATCGTTCAGCATGGAGATTTCTAGTGTTGGCCACTGATGAGAATGGCGCAGGCCTGACTGGCTTCGCTGATGTCTTACTGGAGGTGCGTGACATCAATGACAATGCCCCTATCTTCCTGTGCGCCTCAGATGGCTGCTTCGTGGGCCATGTGCCTGAGAACTCACCAGCTGACACGTCCATCATGGAGATGCGAGCCACAGACCTGGATGACCCCAAAGCTGGCAAAAACGCGGTTCTGACGTACAGGATTGTTCAGAATGTTCGTAATGAAATTAATCTCAACTTGTTCTCCATCAACCCAGCTACAGGCACCATCTACACTGTGTTGCGCTCCCTAGACAGGGAGGTGGAGGACCGTTACCTGGTAGTTGTGGAGGCCAGGGATGGAGGAGGCCTCTCTGGGACTGGAACAGCCACTATTATCGTTTCTGACGTAAATGATCACCCACCACTGTTCACACAGAAGGTTTACATGGCCACCATGGCAGAGAACCTGGATATCAACAGCGAAGTGCTGACCGTGGCGGCCACAGATGGGGATGAGGGAGAGAACTCTGTGATGACCTTCAGCATTATAGATGGAGATGACGACCGCAAGTTTTTCATCGAGACAGATAAGGTGAACCAACAGGGTGTAGTGCGACTGAAGAAGAAAATTGATTTTGAGAAGCCCCATGAGCGGACCTTTAATCTTACAATCAAAGTGGAGGATGCTGACTTCTACAGCCTGGCCTACTGTGTCATCCAAGTAGAAGACTCCAATGACCATGCGCCTGTCTTCTTTCCCCAGTTTTACGATGCAGGGCCCATGTTCGAGGACGTACCTGTGGGCACCATCGTGGCCCAGGTAACTGCTGTAGACCTGGACTCAGGACAGAATGGAAAATTCTCATACAGTATTGCCCCAGAGACAGACCCCTTTCAGCAATTCCTGGTGGATAAGAATGGCTGGGTGGTGGTGGCTGACTCTTTGGACCGGGAGAAGGTGTCTCAGCACAGACTGATGGTCTTGGCCACAGACATGGGCAGTCCTGCCTTGACTGGCTCTGCCATTGTGCAGGTAACCGTGCAAGACGTTAACGACAATGGACCTGAATTTGAGGCTCCATACCGTCCCATTGTGTGGGAGAACACCATTGCTCCGCAGGTTGTCCATATGAACGACACTTCAGTTCAGCTCCACGCCATTGACAGAGATACCTCACCCAACGGAGGACCTTTCTCCATCCGCCTGCTGATGCTCACCTCAGACGTCACAAACTTCAACCTGACAGACTTGCGAAATGGCAGTGCTGTGATTACAGCCTTGCGCACTTTTGATCGGGAGCAACAGAAACAGTATCTCCTCCCCATTCTTATGATTGACAGTGGTTCTCCCCCAATGAGCTCCACCAGCACACTGACCGTCATAATTGGAGATAGGAACGACCACCCTCATTCACCCGGACACTCTGAGTTCATAGTCTACAACTATGAAGGTATGTTCTTTGTGGAATCATTATCTTGCTTGATTGCCGGAGGCTGTATTCTCTCCTACAGTATTTATGTAGCATTTTATGCCAGCTGTCAGTGTGCTATAAAACTCAGGGGGAAATGTGGTTTGAGTTCATGTATTTTTAGTGATTTTCCTTCTCACCCAATGGAAATGCGTTAACCTTCTAATAAGAACTCATCATGTAGCGCAAACATGGCATGAAGCAAACAATTTACTTAAGTCCCAGGTTTAATAGGCACATAAACAGGAGCCATTTTAAAAGCTGTTGATTTCATGCCTAACAGGATTACAGTGCTCCGTTTTGCCTTTTGGAGAAATGGCAGCGTTGCATACTAATAGCATTGGCCCCCCTACCATGCAGCTTAAGTGAGTCCATATGTGGCAAGGAGATGAGTTGCTTTTTTCCTCCTTATCTCTTAAAGATGTGTGTCTCTTCCCCCTCACCTCCCACACACACACACACACACAGCCCCAGGTATTGCGGAGTCTGTGTGAGGTGGCTCCTCCATGACCTCATTATGCATTTTTCCCCAGGTACTCTCCCCACGACTGTACTTGGACAAGTTCAATCCCCTGACCTTGACGACTGGAGCGAAAAGGTTTACAAATTTGAAGGCAAACCCCCCAGGTACTTTGATCTTTTATTGAAGTTTGGTTCAAACCCTACGGTGGCAGCTGCCACTTAACAAGGAAGGTGATGAGAACAAAGGAGAGCGAGCGAGCGAGAGAATGAGCCGAGCCTCGTACCCAACACCTCGTTTGCTGTATGTTTTTAATAGTTCATTAGGAATGAGATTCACAATTCACTCTGAAGCAAGACAGCGATTCTCAGGTTGCAGTTGATGGGGAAAACCGATGTGTGACGGACGCTCACTCTAATGAGCAGCGCATGAAATAGTGAAGAGCATCATACAGCTGCTGTACGAGATCCATGACAGACGTGACACTTTTCTAAAGAAGCTAAAGAAAGATTTGCATCAATATACCTACAAAGAATGAACGCTCCCATTCTTCTGGGTTGATGATTGCAGCTTGTTTTCTCCAGAACAAGCCTCTGTGAGGTTCTTTAAAGGGCTCGTGTTTGTTAATTAGGATAATTAGCACATTAATACGTTAGCACTTTAGCACAGCAGTTTAGTGACTTTTGGCAAACACAGCATCTCTTCGACGTGGACAGTGTTTCATTTGCTTACTTGACAGTTAATTACCTAATTTGGCACCAGAGCTGAAGGTCACCAGCGATGTGGAACTCAATTGCTGTTATGTGAACATGATTGCACCTTTTAAAATCTCATTTGAACAGCAGCCAGCACGAGTTTGCCGACCTTGGTGCACGGCGTCCAGGGTGATAAACACAGCTGAGCACAGCTGTGGTACATGCATCATATTGTAGGGTAATGTTAAGGACACTGAACACTGACACATATCCTATTATGTTGCCTGCAAAGCCCATCATACAAAGCTTATCATGTACTGAGCCAAATTGTTATTTGTTTATCTGTATAAAATCATCTGCTACTGTTTGGTCATCCCTTGTTATTACATGGTTTTGTTGATTTTAAGTGGCAATAATTTCATATTCTCTGCATCAATGGTCTCCAACCCTCCTGCTAGAGATCTGCTTTCAGGATGTGTCTAGTTCTAACCTGCATCTAACATGCTACACCCTTACTTAATTCTCCAACCAATCAGGGACTCAGACAGGTGTTGAATACTGGGGCTAGAAATACACAATTCAGTCAATAATCAGTACACATATGGTAAAGAGTGGCTTTCTGAGAGTGCTCTGATGGTTGAGGGTTCAGTTCCTGGCCCAGATACCACTGAGGTACCCTTGAGGAAGATACTGTCCTGCTACAATGCTAGTACTGTTGATAGCTGCTTGCTGCTCTACAAGTGGTGCACTCTCATTATATGACAAATAATCATTTATAAATTGTGCACTAAAATGTATGAAAAAAAAACATATTAACACATATCCTCTGTAGATGATGTACATATTTTGGCCTAGTGGTTAGAACTTTGCCCCTGAGAGCAGAAGGATGTAGATTCAAGTCCCAGGCTTTTGACTGTTGCCCGCTGCCCGTTAAATACAGAGAACACATTTCGTTGTGGTGCACTGTCTGCTGTGGTGTGTTCACAATGACAAATATTCACCTTCACTACTTTCACTTCACAGTACATGTACAAACCTTTGTACAATCCCTGTTTCCAGAAATACTGAGACATTGTGTAAAATATAACAAATCTGCCATCTGTCATTTTTTGGCCTTTATTTAACTGACAGGAAAGGACATTTAATGATTGACTGACCAGCCTGAGTGTATTTTGTAAATATGAATATTGGAATTTTTGTTTATAACGCAAAATAAGCAAACTGGGAATATCCACCAAAGCTCAAGCAAAGATGGATCATGACTTACCAATAGGTCCTAGCTTTCCAATGAGTCCGTTAGCTTGTTTTGGGGAAAGATGGAAGTCAGATTCTCTGTTTCAAAAATGGAATGAACCATTCAGACCACTCAGATTCATCAGCTGTACATCTGATTTAACTTTAGCATTGGTACTCCAAGGCACAAATCAGGCACTGATAGTAAAGTAGCTGTAAATATTACTGGGCTGCCAATGCCAATGTTTGGAACTTTCCAACAAAAAATAAATCAAAACTCTATTACTATTAATTACATTTATTGTAACTTTTAATTATTTGTAACTATTATTTATCTGAACAAACAAATACTTACTGCCCATATAAATTGCTTTTGTAAGTAATTTTATTCCTGTTTCCTGTTTATTCCTGTAGAAACCTTTCTACAGTACTACACATATACTATAGGCAAAGCATCACTGGAATGAAAAGAAGGAACATTTAGGGATTGAAAATCTTACCTACAATACAATGTATTATAATAAGAAATAATATCTATAGCAATGCAGAAAAATGCAGATAATGTGGGTCTCTGTCTCTGATGTTGTTTAACAGCTTGTTTAATAGAAAGCACTACTCTTGGATGGGCAGTGTGTCATTATTAGAGCTATACTTTCATTCGTGACATGTATTTAATGTAATTTACAGTCCTGTTTTCTCTCTCTCCTCTGCTCTCTATCACAGACAGTTCGTCCTGAATCAGGGCACTGGTCAGTTAAGTATCCGGGCTGGCACCCCAGCTGGGTCGTACAGTCTACAGGTGCAAGTGGCAGATAAGGTTTGGCCTGATGTCACCTCCACGGCTCAGGTGAAAGTCAGGGAGCTGAAGGAGGAGGCCCTGCTCAACACTGGCTCGCTGCGATTCTCCAGTGCGTGACTCTCTACTTGTCACCCACATAGCGCTCATTCATACTAAAGTTTCAGGCTAAAGAATTTCTTTGGCAAAAGATGTTAAAGTAATAGCTCAAATGTAATGAAATTTATAGTTTTCCCTTATGCAGAGAGTAATCATTCAGCCAAGACATGGTTTCAAAGTTGGTTTTATTAGTTTTGTTTTGATGTTTAAATGTGATTTTGTTGGTAGTTCTTCTTGACATGATTATGTTTTAGCATGGTCCAAATTCAGGCTTCAAGATCACTGCTTTTAGCTTTTAGTAGTTGGAAATTGTTCATTTTTATAGATTGCAGTATGTTACACCACACAAGCAACTCCATGTAAATTATTTTACAAAATGTAATGATTGGTGCATATAGTTTGCATGATGCAAACCTGAGGGCAATTATATTCCATTACATTATAGCAACATTAGCCTTGTAGCTTTGTATTTCACTCCCATTTCAAACTTGTGCAGTGGGTATTTGTTTAAAAAAGTACATAGTACAAAAAGCACAACTGTCTAAGCATTAGCCATCATCAGGAGATCACAAGCCAAAATAGTTTCACTGTCTCTGAATGAGTATTAAGCTTCTCTACCCTCATCTTTTATTAAGCGTAATGCTAGCCCCGCACAGTCATCTGTTAGCAGGCATAACACCTTTGTAGTGATGTTGAGTTAGCAGCACAAATTTGTGCGTTACATGACTTCACCCTCCAAGTTTAATGGTTTCATGTGATGGGGGAGTCTTAGCTAGTTGAATTAGGCATTAAATGTTAAAAACAATTTGCAACATTACAAGCATTTTGTTAAAACATTGAATTTTAAAAGCTTGTCACGGTTGTCACCTTGTTACGGTTGCTAAGCCCTGATTGGTTGTTCAGTATTTAGGGGAGGGAGTTGGTGGCATCTTGTCCAGCAGGAGGTTTGATTAGTATATGTTGCATATTTCTCTTGTGAAAAATCTAGTTTTACTTCACTGTAAACTGTAGTGTAGAAATATGTATATATTATCAAGGTGTAAAAGTTCAGGGGTAACTGAGATTTTTCACTTAAACCAAAGTGCATGTTCTGTGCAGACCTGACAGCAGAGGAGTTGTTGCGAGTATCTGCTGGAGAGGAAAGTCTTTATGAGCGTCTCCAGCGTCTGCTCTCAGAGCTGTTGCAGACAGAGTTGGAGAAGGTGCACATCTTCAGCCTGGCCAGCGGTGCCAAGTCCAAACAGCAGCACCTCAGTGTGTGGTTTGCTGCTCATGGCTCTCCCTACTACAAACCTGAGAAACTCCATGGCAGCGTGGCTACACACAAGGCCAAGGTAGGAGCTGATACACATACACATACACATACACATACATATTCACATACACACACACATATACATATACATATACACACACACATACACATCACATACACATACACATACACATTCACATACACATTCACATTTACACACACATATACATATACACACACACATACACATACACATTCACATACACATACACATACACATATACATATACAGGTCCTTCTCAAAAAATTAGCATATTGTGATAAAGTTCATTATTTTCTGCAATGTACTGATAAACA
>JBBIGC010000007.1:21933172-21951840 GCA_037576955.1 Lepidarchus adonis | reverse complement strand
TGTGAAGTTGCTTTGTGACAATGTCAGTTGTAAAAAGCGCTTTATAAATAAAATTGACTTGACTTGACTTGACTTGATGTAGTTCTAGGCTGTTCTCATGATCATCCTCACTCCACAAGGTAAAATCTTATGTGAAGCCCCAGACCGAGGTCGATTGTTGGTCAATTGGCATTTCTTCCATTTTCAAACAATTGCACCAACTGTCTCCTTCTCACCCAGCTTCTTGCTTATAGTTTTGTAGTCCATTCCAGCCTTGTGCAGGGCTACAATTCTGTTTCTGACATCATTAGACAGCTCTTTGGTCTTTCCTATGGTGGAGAGGTCAGAGTCAGTTTGATTGTGGACATGTGTCTTTTATACAGATGACTAGTTGAGACAGGTGTCTTTAATACGGGTGATGAGTTCAAATGAGAAGTATCTAACTAATCTGTGGGAACCAGAACTCTTAATGGTTGGTAGGGGATTAAATACTTATTTCACTCAATTCATATATTTTATATAAAAATGCGATTTTCTGGATTTTCTTTTTGATATTCTCTCTCACTGTTAAAATAGACCTACAATTAAACTATAGACTGTTTGTTTATTTGTCAGTGGGCAAAAAAAAACAGCGAGGAGTGAGTGATTTCCTCCACTGTTTTTGTTCTTAATCATATTATAGACCCTTTTCAATCATTTTCCATTTTTGATTTTTTTCACTGTATTGTGTTTGATCAGCTTTTGTTTGTTTCAGAACATTTCTAAAATTGTTACAAATGGATGCACAACATTTGAAGAATGCAACTCTTCAGTTCTGCCTCGACTCATAGAACTCACGTCCAACAGCTTTACTCTGATATGGAAAAAATCTCAGTGCCCTTGTCTTGCCTGGTGTATAGTTGTGGCAATTTGTACATTTATACACTTGTTTAATGTCTAATGCTCATTTTCAAGCTTTTGATCACAATCAAATGTGACTACTGTCAAAGTCCCATGCTAAAAAAAAAACTAGACACAATTGAACGTTAAAAACATTTTTCACTCGTCCATTTTAAGTCATAGATAACATTACTTCGATTTGATTTTATTTGTTCCCAGAGCAGCTTATGGAACATTTAGACCAAAATGTTTATATTTCAAGCAGATTCCTTTAGTATTAATTTATAATTAAATGCAATATTTTGTATATTTGTTGCAAGTTAGACTCCTCTATATAATGTGTTCCATATTTACTAGCAGTCTAGGTCAGAAAATGCCCCCCCCCCCTTAAAGAACAATAATAAGTAGTTGCATGTGGGACATTCTTTGTCTGAGTGATTGTTGTGGTGCGTGTATTTGGGGGGTGGGGGGTGTTTAGGAGAGCGGAGTGTTAAGGAAGGCAGCTAAGAAGGGGGTCCCCTTTCCCAGGACTATACAAAGAGTCACACAACAGCAGCATTGTAAGGAAAGGAGCCCTGTGGCTTCTACACCAGCCAGTTTGTCTGGAGAAACACCTACAAGCAGAGGCCCAGTGACACATGCAAGGACATGGGGGTTCAATGTCTTTGCCACAGTTTCTGCTTACAGCTCAGTTTCTTTTGAAGAGAGTTAACGGTGGTTCCTGGTCTTGGGGGTTGGGAGATTATTCTAATGGTCGAGGCAGAACAGCTGTAGCAGTGACTCAAAATCCAAAATAACTATGCTCAGTGTTAAACATCCTCATGTTCTGAGGTTGCCTGAATATAATAAGCTTTTTTTTTCTCAATGTGTATTTATTCTGGTCTGAAATACTTTAACAACAAAAATGAAAAAAATTAATATAAATACATTTAAAAAAATTTTTTTTTTTTTTACAATTTTTCAAACGTTGAATTGCAAATATAAATATGGAAATATCACAAATTTGACTATAAATTATAGTCTAGAATATTAATTCTAAATTCGTATCAGATATATTTCCATACACAAAATGTTTCTGTAATATTTTTAAATCATCTCGTACAAATTTGACATTATAGTCTGAGAACACAGGCAATTCAGATGAATTTAAATGTTATTATAGGAAACTCTTATTGGGCCTTTTCACCCTCTTTTGAGAACAGTCTTACAAAAGCAGCTTCTCTGCCAATGTTTTACATTTACTGAACTATACAGTCGGATTACAGCACAAGCTACAACTCTGCCAGCACCTTGGATTAAACGTGTGTCCCTCGGGCAAACAAAAAGTGCTACTTTGAAACCAGTATGCCAAGCTCACCCAAATGGTGTCCATTGGGATTGAACTGGAGAGGTGGCTAACCGTTACCATGCTAACTTCCCAACATGGCAGTGAGGAATCATGAATCCCGCTGGAACAAATACTGCAATTAGTACGTACAGTACAGACACACACTGAAATTAACAGTAGTTTACAAAGGCAAACTACAGAACCAGGTCAGATTAGTTGTGAAAATGGCTGAAATCCAGTGCTATTCTAGACATGGAAAGATGATCTCCATTGATTAGCCTTGCTGTTACACCATAGTTATCGAGTAACATTTGATATAGTTCAACTGCCTCGAAAGTCATAAAATCTAGAACTGACACCGCCCCTCAAACAAACACCAGATAGTGGCTGTGACTGTTCATGCTAAAAGCAGAACCAGGATTTAGAATAAACACACTTGTTATTCTTTTAATACTTAATTAAAAATATACACCAAGCAGTGACCATACTTTAACAATATGTACACACACAAAATCCACCGCCTGTACAGGTTTTATACAGGATCAATTTACATTTTAAACATTTTATAGTTTACAGGCACTGGATTTGGCTCCTAGCTCTGGGAGTAAAAATAGGTCAAGCTATGCTACATATTGAAGGCTCAGAACACTGCATCTTTTATTTTAGATACAAATTCATAAATAAGCACATTTAATTAAATACCTGCCTTTGGCAATAAAAATGTAAATTCATAGTAATATGAAAATCACCTTTAAAATAGGAATTTAAAAAAAAAAAAAAGTAACATGCAATCATTTTGCATTTTTCAATTTCAGGTCATCTCCGTGTGAAAAATACCAGTTTTTAAGGAATGTATTCCGAAGAAATAAGAAACCGCACAAGTTGAGCAGAATAAACAGCAACACTGCAGGACTCCACTTCACAACAAGAGATTAACAGCACCATTGAATTAGGTAGCAACAGGAAAGGTTCTCTACCGGCACAGCTTTATATTGAAGTTCAAGATGCACACGTCCCTCCCACTTGGTGTGTGGAACCACAAGAGCAACAATGCCACTTGCTCTTGGTACAAGCTTGAGGAAAAACAAGCCCTTAAAATGTCTATGAAGGGCGACAAGACTGTAAACATTGCCCTGAATGTTTGAAGAAAGGCACATCTGGACTGCTGTTCTGCAGGATCAAACATGGCTCCACTTCATCTGACCAGTCTACTGAAACACATAGCAGCATTAGCCCGTGTTGCTCAAACATGGATGTACACACTTAGCCTTATGAAGTAATAGGGCTTATGTTAGAAGTTCCACACGTCTCTGTTGGGCATGAGTCCAGCTGGAGCGCTCCTAAACCTGTAGTGTTGGCAGCGTGGCATTTCTGAGACACGCCTGCCAGCTCCCATAGATCAGAAATGAGGACCGTCAGATGGTGGCCTTTAAGCTTTTCAGACATTAGTGGGTTTCTCTGTGCTTTTGGGTGGAGTCAGCAAGCCTCCAACAGGCACTGGAGATAACCGGTCCAAGTTCTCCTGCTGTCGCTGATGAGCGTCATTCTGGGAAACGAGGGGAGAAAAAAAATTAGCAACAAACACCAAATATTAATAAAATCATGAATAAAAGCAGAGGATATTATAAAACCACCGCTCACCAACATGGTCAGATAGTCTACATGTGTCTGGATGTTGTGTCGGTCATCTGCTGCCACCTTCTTAAACTCCTTCAGCCTGGGCCTGGCACACTCACTCACTGTCCTCATGAAAGGGGTCATCCAGTGAACACAACTGGATATACTGTCCCAGGTCAGACCTTATACAATAAAAGACAAAACTTTTGTAAAGTGGCAAGAGGTTATGGCAACAGCAAAGCGAGTCATGGAGAAGAGACATTGTAAATGCCTAAAATGAATAGTGGGGCTATTAATATAATATATATAAAATGTTTAATATATACGATTTGTGAATTCATAATCAATTTAATCTTAGATATCAAAATCCTATTTAAAGTTCTGTAGCTTGTGTACTTTTCTCTGAAAAACTTTTTGACCAGGGGTGATCCAACCCTTGCTGACCACTGTACAGCAGGGGTGTCCAAAGTCGGTCCTGGAGGTCCTGCAGAGTTTGGTAGTTCCCTTCCTCAAACACACTCCCTGACCCTGGCAATTAACAGGCGAGTTGTACCAGGTGTGTTTCATAAGGGAAGTCACCAAACTGCTGTACAGTGGTCAATTATAAACATGCAATATTGAACATGAATGAAACATGCTCTTACCGGATACTCTCTGCACTGTTTCAAAAGACGTAAAGTGACAAAACGCAGCAGCAGCCAAAACTCCATACTGATAGTCTAATGAGTTAATGTCCAAGATACAAAGATCCAGTAACTGCAATGAGAGAATTCCATGTCAGTGGTCAGTGTAAAGGTAATAGTACTGGAATTCATGCAGGAAAAATGGCACGTACGTCATGCTCACCTGTGTTATTTGTATGTAGGTTTCCTGAGAAAACTGAGGCACAAGGAAATTCGTGGTTTCTTTCAACGAGTCCACTTGAGCATAAAGTTTCAACCAAGAGACAACAGTTTCTGGGCAAAGCTGCCAATTGAGAGCTTTCAGCATAACAAGTTCCATTTCAAGTATTTCATCCTCATCACAGGCTCCATCGGTGACGTAAGCAAACTCCTGGAGCTTTGGTGGATAGATTTCCTATAGGGAGATAGGTCAAGGTTAGAGTTCACATTGTATATAACTTGCTATGTATATAATCCAGGTTCAGTTAATTACCTCCATCTTGGATGCGATGAACAGTGAGGTAATACCAATTAGCTGCAGCTGGTTTTTGCCAATGTCTTCTTGCGTCAACATGAAGCGATCGAAGAAGTCCTGAGCCAAATAAAACGTCTCCCGATGAAGTGTATACACTTCACTGACCTAAACAGAGACCATCAACAGGTTAAGAGCAGTCTGTATTTAGATTAACGGTACATTTGCTACAAGCAGGCATCGGGATGGGCCACAACATTCAACACACCTCTAAAAGCCAGTCGAGGAGAATAGCCCTCATTTTGGGTTGCAGGGTGGGGTGCTGCTGCATGAAGCCTTTATCGTGTATATATTTCAGCTCCTTGTTCAGCATCTTTATCCACACATCATCTGAGCTGGCCCAACTGCAGAGACAGCATGAAACGTTTAAACATCTCGATTACAGCCGTCACAAGTGAAATGTTGCCCAACAGCAGTGATTGCCCTGCAGCCTCATGCATTGTACCTGAGACCAGGAAGTGGCGAGGGCTTGATGAAGAGATTCTTGAATCTGAAGTGTTTAAAACCAGACAAGTCACTTGTCTCATCCAACTCTTTGTGAGGAGTCTCAACGAGGACACAGGGGCTTACATCACCTTCTTCCCACCGGTTCTACAAGAACATAGAAGGTTCATGTTACTCAAGTAAAACCACGGCCATCGACAGTTTACAAGTCACAGAACACAAACATGCCAAAATATTCTCCTAAATTCATTTACAAAGCGAGTACTGCCATGTTCCTGTACAGATAGGCAGCTTTAGAACAAGATATTGTAAAAGAACAGTGCAGAGCAGCTATACAGTATTATATTGTGTAACAATTTTGATCAACGTAGCTTTCAAAATAGTACATGATCCGTTGTAACAATTGGACACATGCAAATCTATGTGCGTTCGTTCCACAATTTTACTGAGGGCAATGTTTTTAACAGAAGCTGCTAGATCACAGTATTTGGCCTTTAATAATCGCATGTTAAAATTGAAATCTGTATGGAGTGAGTTGATAAATTTAGCAGATTAGGTGAAACTTCATATTTCATACTGATTGCAGACCCAGTATCAGATCGTTTTTAAATGATCAAGTTTAGAACCTCAACTAAAGTGATTTACACGTCTAGTACTAGACATAGTTGAGAAGAGGACCATCAACTGCACTATAACGCCATGCATGCATTTTCTGAGCCGTTTCTCCTAAACAGTGGAGCTGAAGTCTATCCTAGGACTTAAGGCAAAACACAGGGTGGAAAGACAGGCATGCACACCAAGTAGAGCAATTTATTCAAATGTCCATTATAATTCTGAATTAAGGACAAGTGATAAGACTGATACTGCACTGATAGCTTTCAGTTGTGGCAAATTCAGAGTACTGATCTGAGGAGTGTTTAATAGTCTGTGTTTCACTATGTGCCAGAGACTGGGATCACCAGTAACTTGGTAAAAAAAAAAAAATAAAATAAAAAAATAAAAAAAACCAACAAGAATTAGTTGTACATGCGCACAAACAGAATTATGTAGGTGCATCAAATAAGTACTGGACTGAGATCAGTACATCCCTAAACAAAATTTTCATGCAATATTTAAGTACACTTATTATAATATACATATCAACCTACATATCCAAGGGCTAAAATGTAGGATAGCTGAGTACATACAGCCCAGCCCATCTCTTCTCCCGCCAGCTGAACAAAGCTGGTTTCGCGCGCTGAGTGGGAGGGGCGACAGTGACGTTGGCAGCCTTTGCGTCATTACGCACAGATAATTAACCCACTACCCCATTAATAAAACCTGCATCGTCTATCAACTTCAATAACTCCAAGAACACTTTGCTCTTCAAAAAGAAATCGCTCTTCATTCAAATAAATCAAATCGATTTATCAGGTAGTTCATTTTTTGCAAAATCACACCAAAGTAATGTGAAATAACACTTCTCACTCACCTGAATTTCGTAACTTTGTTTTTTGGCCGTTCCCGGTAATTTTCCTTTGCATTGCTGAAACAGAATCGTGGTTGTACGTTAAACACAAGCCGTATTGAGAGATACAGAATAAAAGTCTGGATGTTATCTTAACTAGCTATACCTCTGCTTTCCTTTTCCTCGAACATTTGATGCTCTCGTCTGGTGCGTTTTCATCCCTCTCTTGCAGTGTATTACGAGAACTGAACAAAAGAAAACTTGTTTTATAAAACGAAGTAAACAAACCTCGAAATAAAACGAGCCACTGAGAAAGCTCAGGCAGCTTCAGGGACTTTTACCGCTTCTTACCTGCGTCTTGACATTTTTTTCAGTGACAAATATGGGCCAAGACTCCTAAAAAAAAATGACAAAACCTTATTAACTTCGAAAGCATATGATGTCAAATAAAAAATAACGTTCCTTTATCAAAACATGCTGTTAAAAAGGAAAACATTTGTCAAAGTTGCAGTCTTTCAGGGGTGGCTAAAGAGCTGCTATGCTAGGTGAGAGTAGCAGACACACTAGCCCACACTTCCCGCATTAACAACACTTTTTAAGAAAAATATACACCAAGTAATGCGAGATTTACAAAATGCAAACCCAGTTGAGTAATCCTATGTATTCCGTTCACCTCCACGCAGCCAAAAGTAAACATTATTCAGGAGTTCCCTTTAACCGAGTGACTTTGTGAAAGTGGAGTCCCCGCCAATTTGTGTGAAGCGGGAGGACTGAACCCGCCTCAAACACAAAGCCAACAAAAGAGCCCAGTCTGCTAACTTCTACTTATTCTAGTCGACAATTTATCTGTGGAAACCATGCACCACATGCCCACATTAAAATGTGAATTATTTTGTTTTCCAGCCAGTTTCTTTTTCTCTCAAATGGAACAACAGTTTGGCTAACGAGCTAGCATGCGACATAACCAACATTTACTGCCACGTACCTGAGAAAGCCCCGAATAAACACAAAACCTCTTAATCTGACCTAATCAGACCAGAACCGTCTAAATACCTATCCTAACAGAAACGTATTTTCAGCCTGATTGCCCCAGGTTGCCCCTCCACCCAGCTCAGCTACCTACACTTCTCCAAATCTACATTAGCCCCTTACAGTAACCGTAACAATTAAGAAATAGTAAATTAAATGCATACAAGCATGTATTACTAATCAGCAAACTGGGCATTGTTAAATATAAAATATGCAGTAAATCCAGGAGCCGAAGCAGACACTCACCAGCTGTAGGGATGAATGAAGACATCAGCTGGCGCCGGCGCCAACCTTTATAAAAGTGGGAGGTGGCACATACAGTGCGCATGCGCGGGCGCCCTGGACCGACTAGCCGCTACACAATTTAAAATATCACTGCCGCTTCTCTTTACACAACAAAATATTACAGATTATGAGGCAGAACTAGGCATAAGGTGGTCGAAACGAACCAGATTTGCTGTGATCTTACAGCATTTTACACAGAATAAGCCTATGCATTGAGCTTGCGACATTGCGCGCGCAGGGGTCTCTGTTTAGTGAACTATTTAAAAAAGAGCGCTTTCCTGATTTCCCGGTCAAACCCAACTGGCGCCCGAGGGCCAAACACATCAAGTCCGCGGACTTCCGTCAAAGAAAATATGCATTTTTAAAGTTATTTCAACATTTTTCGGACATTAACCAACACTTCCTGATATGAGCGCGCGCAGGAGGAGGAGCGTTTGACTCCTTCTGGCCAATCAAAAGCGACCAGGCCAAAACAACGTGCTCCTGCTCGAAAAATGTAAACAAACCCCGGAGCAGAAGCTGTCACATGTGCACAGCACAACCGAGCAGAGTAGTGTGGAGGATGTAGGTAGAGTACACAAAAAGACGGTACGGTACGGACTGATGCGCGCGCAAGAGGGACGTTAGCACCCGATGAAACAGGGGGGTGGGGTAAATAAAAAGGCTGTTTAAATAACTCGCCAGTTACACTGCTGTGAACATGAACTGAAAACATTTCTAGAAAACTGTTATGCTGATGCTATGATGCAGTTCCTTAATGATTAATACAATAAATCCATCCATCCATCTATCTATCCATCTACAGTCTTATGCAAATGTTTTGGCACCCCTTCATAAATAACAGATATTGTAATTGAAAAGATGTCTCTCTAGGACATGGAAAAATATTTTCAGCAAACATTGATACATAGTTACTTTTCATGCCATAAATTGAACAATAATTAAAAAAAATAAAAACATTATTAAGGCACTGTGCAATAGTTTGGACACCCTACATAATCAGTACCTAGTAACACTTTCTCTGGCAGATATCACAGCTTGCAAACACTTTTAGTACTTGCAATTTTTTCCCTTGGAAAAGACTTCTAGTTCTGTAATATTCTTTGGTCGTCTTGCAGGCACAGCTCTTTTAAGATCTACCCACAAATTTTCAATGATGTTTAAATCGGGGACTGTGATGGACATTCCTAAAGATGTTTTCATTTCTTTTTTCTCCAAACATGCCTTTGCTGATTGTGGTCAAAGATTCTATTTTAACTTCATCAGTCCACAGCACTTGTTTCCAAAATGCATCAGGCTTCTTGCATACTTCTGATGTTAGATTGTATGATGGGGACACAGGTATGTTTTTTTTTCTGCTGACTCGTCCATGAAGGACAGTGGAACAGTGCACCACCACTCCTGAGTCGGCTAAATCTTCCTGCAGGTTTTTTGCAGTCAAATGGGGATTTGATTTGTCTTTCTGACCAGCATACAAACAGTTCTCTCTAAGAGTTTTCTTGGTCTTTTAGATCTCATCCTGACCTCCACAGTTCCCCTGAACTGCCATCTCTTAATTACATCTCTCACTGTGGAAACTGAAAGATGACAATGCTTTGCTATCTCCTTGTAACCTTCTCCTGCATTGTGGCCATCAATGACTTTCATTTTCAGAGTCTTACACAGCTGCTTAGAGGAACCAATGGTTGCTGAGTGTCCACAAGTGTGAAGAGTCAGAGTATTTGTAAAGCTATGAAATTGGCACCAGCTGATATTTACTAATAACAGCAGTTTCCATGTATCACATCTAAGAAGCTGATTAAGGTCTGAAACTTTGTAAAAAGAATCTAAGAATTTGCAACTCCCAAACTTTTGTAGTGCCATAATAATGCATTGATGAATGTGTTTGGATGAAGGGATGCATGTGGTTTGTAGTAGTAAAAATTACCCTCCCCCCAATCACGTGACACATTTTAAAATCTGTATGAAAACATTTATTGAAAAATAAATGCACATAAATTATACTGACAAGTGGCTGTTTTAAACACAACTGAAATGGACATTAATTATGCTGGTCACACCAAACAAGAAAAGTCGGTGTACATTTCCTAAGAGTCCAAAATGTAAGAAAAGGAGAAAAACATTGTATGTTGCTAAGAACCTATTCCTTTGGCAAAGTGCTGCATTACTCCAGTAAACTAAAAACGTATGAAAGCACAGTCTAACAATAAGTGAGCACAAGAGCGAGAACATTTGCTACATTAGTATGTAAAACGTTGTACAGAGCGAGTGGCTCACAGAGATACGTTTACTCCCCTGTGCATAGTCATTTTGCTTTTGTCCAAGTCCCTTTGGACAGATTTTCAAGTTCTTGACTGATGCATTGTCCCACTGTTAACCTGGAAGGCACAAGATCCTAAAGACATTTCAAGGCAAAAGAAAATCCCTGTTATTAATTTTAGAAGTCAGGCTACTGAGAATAAAGAGAAACGCTGTTCTTCCAGACAGATTTGTGGAAAATGTGAAACTGCTGCATCACTTCCAGTCCCTTTAACTGCAGAAGCAATATATTATCTGTAATATTTTTTAAAAAGTCAAACGATGGGGGTAACGGGTGAGTGAAACTCACACAGAACAACACGCATCCCATGTCTGTCCACAGAAGCATAACATCCCGGGGGTGCTGCTCGTTTGCTTACCCGAGTACAAGTCTTTCAACAAGACTCAAAAAAAGAAGAGATGAAGCTTTTTTTTGAGCCTACACTTCATATCTAGCAGTCCTGTCCAAACACATCAAAACACATACATACAAATAACAAACGCTACCAAAAACTAGCCTGTCAGCTATGCTGTTAAATATTAACAAATGTAACTAATCAAACATAAGGCATTAAACAAAACCATAGAAAGATCGTTATAGTGTGAGAACAGAAAAAGACTTAACAGTTTTACTCCATGTTCGCAGGTCTTAACAGTCAATCGAGGGGAAAAAGTGTTTTCACAGTCCGAGGACAAGCGAGCATTTGAGTTTCATTCAAATTTGTTACAATGATCATTAATTACAAATATTTCCACAAAGCAAATGTACACAATGACAAAATTTAGAGGTTCTCCAGTATGTACAAACACGTGTCAAGTAATCTGCATTTTAGCAAAGAGTACAGGTGAACTGATATGACCCTGAGAAGTGTACTGCAGATTCAGCGCGAACAATGAAACTGTATTACAATAAAACTACTTTTATTTTTACACCTGTTTCAAGACTAGCACTACATATGCAATTAATGTACATTATCGGAAGAAAAACAATACTACTTTCATACCTTACACTGCATATAACAAAACTTCATACTGATATGTAATATAATCAATATTTTTTTTTCCTTTGAAAAATATTTGGAAAGTTTTTTTTTATATATATCTTACATATTTTGGAATCTACTCCTAAGTCAAGGCTTTTAGTGACAATACACCTAATGAGAGAGCGAGAGAGAGAGAGATAGAGCTAGAGAGAGAGATGATCTACAGTCATAGGCCAGAGAGGCGCTGCTGATTACTGAGTCACTAATAATAATAATAATAATAATAAAATTAAAGTATGGCTTTAAAGACGCAAGACATTACATGTTCTGAAGTAGAGGCTAGAGGCAGGATTTAAAGAACTCCTGCATGTTCAATGGAATAAACAGAATGCAAACAGATACAACCACTCTTCTCAGTCATGCTGGATAGGGTTATGGATGTTAAAGGAAATGTGCACACACACACACACACACACACACAAGCACAAACACCTTGAAACATAATCCATTACTCTGAGCTCTGGGAAGGATTACGTCCGATTTGGACGTACGCTCAAGCAGTACCTGCACTGGGGTAAAGTGACCTATGCTATTGATTCTGACTCCATCTTTGTGAAAAAGGCTGATTCCCAGTGGAGGTGGGTTACAGGGAGTTGTGTTTGGCGGAGCACAGTGGGGACGGCCTCAGTAGTTGTACTGCCTCTGTCCGGGCTGGTGGACGTGGCCTGTGGTGGCTTTGGCCTGCCTGGCCCCCCCATCGCGGAGCAGGTTAAGGCGGCGAAGGGCGTTGCGGGACAGCTGCTGGCGCTCCACGTTTTCACGGATCTTCTGAGCCAGACGGCTGGTTTTGGCCTGCTCCAGGAAGCCCGCACGGGTGGCAGTGAGAGTGGCTGCATAGCAGCCAGTGGGATGACTCGGCCTGTGCTGAGCGTCAGTCCTGCAGACATCAACAGAGAATGGCTTAGACCACATGCAAAGTAATACAGCTCATTTATTCAGCCATTTAACCCGAACGGCGTTGATCGGTCAAGAAATGTTTGGGGTATGGAGTCTGGTTCTTCACGTTTGCAAAGGAGTTACAAGCAGCCAGTGCTTTTTGATACTGTAAAGGTCTTTTACCCGTCAATTCAACAGGAATGAGTGTGTGTTGGGACTAGTAACTAATAATGTGTGAAAAGGGCTCGACGTACTGATGGCTAAAAATAATATGCTATGCTAATTATGCTATGATGGCAGCAGTTAGCTTCTATTATTCATTAGACAGATTAGTCTGCAAGTACATACGAAAAGGAAGCAAATGTAGGACACAAAAGATGCTTCGACAGATCTAGAATTGGCACAAAGGGAAAAGAGCTGATATCCACCTGAGGATGTTGGACTCGCAGGAGCTGTCCTTGGTGGGGCGGTGGCGAGAGCTGTGCACAGCATAGACAGACATGCTTGGGTGCTCAATCAGCAGGTTCTCCAAGGGACTTGTCTCCAGCAGCACTGGAGCTCTGCCCCCTGCCGTGAAACACGGTGGTGGTGTGATGAACCAACTCTCCTCCAGACCACATGCCACATCCAGCCTCAGGAAGTCTGCGTCCTCAGGGTCCATATCTGCCGTCAGATCCAGAGAGGAGCAAGAGGAGCAGCGCAGAGGGCAGTCTGGGCCAGCCATGTCCTCCGAGCAGACCTCAATGAGCCCATCACCACAGGCATTGGTGCAAGCTTTTGCTACAAAAACAAGTAGAAGAAAATGTTATAGTTCACAATAATTTAGGCTGTTCTATAATAGACTAGAGAAAAAGACTAGAGAAATTCCTAATAAAGGAATTAAAAGCTATTTACAGTCGCATGAATTTTTCTTTGTCGCTATAATTACTTAGAATATAAGTAAAATTCTTCAGATTCCTGCATCAGGATGTTTTTATACCTCACAGAGAAAAAAATGACATAAAAAAGGAAAAAGAGTAAATTACATTTACCAGCAACAAAAATCAGGGGGTGAGGTTTGCATTTTGTCAGGGAAAACTTGTCGATGTTGTTTTTACTCTGTGAGGTTCTTGGCAGATCACCAAAAATGTTGTAAACAGGGGCAGTGGAACTCTGCGAGGTGCGTTTACACAAAACGTCTCTAGGTGGCACTGCAGCACACTGTGCGTTTAAGATCTACCAATAATTAGCAACTCTATTCCCAAATGTTAATCAGTTTAATTAAATTAACAGATTAATTTAAACCAAATAATTGTGTAACATTCTGAAGTGATGAACAAAGCTGGTAGTTGAGCTGCTCTGCAAAGAATTAAGCAAAAATGGGATGATTCCAGAGAACAGAAAATAATAATATTTATAAATAGTTCATGTATTTTATGGAAACAAAGGGGTGTGGAGAGTGTCATCATTCTGCAATTTCACAGATCAACTACATGTACTTGATCTGGACCAATGTTATAAATGTTATATATAAATGTAAACAGAAACAAACAGCATGGTCACCTACAGACTCCGCTTATCTAAAGCTGGTCTTACTGTCACCAAACAGGTGACATGTGCTGTTGCTGAACAGCTGGTTGAAAAGAACGTCCTTATTTAACCCTCTTACAGTGTCACACTGTCCCTGAAAAGCCAATTAAATGCTTATCCACGCAACACCAAGAGAGTACAAACTATCCAAATGGAAAGATCTCGGGAAATCTCCAAAATGGGAACATCTTGTCTCAGTTTTCCTACCCAGCTGATCTGGCTGTTACCCTCCAGATGGTCCTAGATCCAACCTCAGGCAGAACCAATTCACATGCTCAGGTGACAGGTAACTTGAACTGAGATACAGTTACACCATCTTATTCAGCAGATACTTTTGTGTGATATATTAAGGAGGTTTATTGGCCAAAGAACTCATGTCCTCTTCACCCTGTGGGACCCAGGCCCCCACCCCAGAAGGTAGAGCAGAGCCAGACAGATCTACTTGCACCTCAACTATTCACACATGATGCGAGACACGGCTGAGCAGTCGCTCGTGTTGCACTAGTTGCATTTTATACGACTGACACACGACTGAAAGTCACTGCGTATGTTTCTGGCAACATCTAGACATGTGACACGTTGCTCCACGCTGGTCTTCGGTTTTAAAGTGCTGAGAAAATCTGGTCATTTTAGTCTGAAAACCAAGTTCATGTGACAATACTGTTGGATTGTGACTTTCAGGCTGAAGGGTTATCGGTCAGTAACTCATGAGAGATTTGCACTGTTCAGTGATTGTGACACATTTATTTATTGGCTACAAATTACGACAGTGGAGGAATCCAGACAAACAAAACGATCAAGCTTGTGTTTGTATAAAGAGTTCCATTGTTACAGGCTGCCCTACTGCAGGTGTGGGCTGCAAATGTAGGTGGAGAATACAGAGATTTATTGAGGCACATTTGTAAAAGAGGTTTTTTTCCCACATTTTCTTAAAATAAACAATTGGTGTGAAATAATGTCCCATTTCTGTTGACAGTTAAAGTGCCTTACCTGAGTGGGTTCATGTTAGAAATGTGAGAGGACCTTTGGTCATTCTCTTTACATTGTGTTTTTTTTTACACTGACCCCAGTCTAATGTCGTAAACGTATCACATTCAGATCATTTAGTAGAGAGAGTGTTAAACGTGATGCTGCTCTCATTTCACACGTTGTTCTGAACTGCAGAAAGCATCGAATAAAACCACATCAGGACGTTTTACCAACTGTGGTAATTCACTCACCAAGATAATCGACAAAGATCCACTCCTCATCGTCTTCATTATTATTAAAGCCCACATCCGCAGGACACACGCTGGCCTCCTCTAGGGCATCTCCAAACAGGATGCTGGTGAACCTCTGGAACATGGTGAGGACACTGGGAGAGGAGCGGGCCTGCTAGTGGCTCAGGGTGGAACTCTTTGGTCATCAGCTGCTCACAGAGGCGTCCACAAAGGTGCTGAAGTGCATTAGTTTCTTCTTCTTGTGTGAATAACACTTAACAATGTTCAGTCATCGCTTTCACATTGAAGGCCCTGCAGGTTGAGAAGAGAGAAGATCCTTCATTACTTCACCAAACTTCATATAACAAACAAGAGCAACTGAACAAAGTGATAAACCAATATATAATAAAGAACTGGTCAGGAAAAGTAGACTGGACAGTAAGTCATGAGCTCAGCCCTGCAATTCAGGAGGAACAGTTCATCAACACACCACCTTTTTACTCCTGAACCGTGTGTCTTTGCTTCTTTAGGAGCTTGGTGAGAAAAAAAAAATTAAAAATCAAAGAATTTTTCTATTAGGGTGATAGATTAACTCCAGTACAAAACTTTTCATACCCCACATATCTTGGCCAACGAATGACATTCAAGAAGAAAATGTAAACACACAAGACATTAGACATTATCCTTAATGCTTCACAGTCCAAGACAAGAATTAGACTGTGTCTCCTAAACTGGTCCAAACTGCCCAGACAAGATTGGCTAGATAGTTCATTCAGCCACATAAGCAGCATGTTTACCCTCATAAAAGACAGAAGAACCGTCTGTAGGTAATGATACACTTCAGGGGAAGCTGATACCACAGCCGACTGTGCTTCGCACAGATCACCCTGTTCAGAAGTGTGACTCATGAAACTCTTATCTGTTGTTTTGCATGTAACGACAATCAGCCAGCTGTGCAGTAAAGCGACAGAAGCTTCCTCTGGTTTTATCTGACAAGCAGGCGATTCACAATCTCTCGCACCTGTTCACTGCAGAGTGCTTTGTCTGTGTTGGGGGTCTGTGGGGTCAAGCACAGCACAGAGCCCAAAAGAAGAGGATTAACCACAGAGCCGGCCTCATATTCACAAACATCTGTCATGAATCGGCTGAATTAAACAAAAGATGGTAGAATTGCTTGGTTGGTTAAAATGGTGCTGTCTGTGTGTGAGGTAAAACATGACTAATCATCAGTTTCAGACAGTTTTGAAGGAACGCTTAAGATCTAAAAATATTCAGGAACAGGAAGTTTCTTTTTCTAAATGTTCTTTCTGTTGGAGTAAAGTTTATAGTTCTTCCTCAACTTTCTCCCAAGCATCCTGATGGCCTCACCTCCACAGGCTGAAGCAGTATGAGCTCAGAGTCAGAGCTTTGTGGCTGAAAAGCCCAGAGGCAGAGAGGAAAACCACTCAGAACAAGGATCACCGGGTAATCTACAGACGTAAACTAACAACAGCTTTCTGTACAGAGCAGCGGCCATTTAGTGCACTCGCTCACTCCCTGTGTGTTTACAATGTGACTTATCCCATCGAGCAGACTGTGCTGAAGTCGAGGTCTACAGAAAAGGTGGGGGAGGGGGAGGGATGCGCCCTCGGTAACTCTACACCCGCAGGGCGGACCGCAGTGGGAGCAGGCCTGCTAACCCCGAACATCGGCACAACATCGCCCGCCCAGCAAAACACACATGCGCGCGCGCGCAACAAAACGATCATTTTCACATTCTCCTGCGCATTCAGGTAAACACAAGATTACACTAAGCTTCATGAATTCACGTCCAAACTGATTTTTTTCATATAAAAAGCAAACACGTATAAGTAGTAGATATAGATGTTTTACACGAAATACATTTTAAAATCCAAAATTGCAAGAAAAGACATGACGAACAACAAAGAAGCGGGTACCTGCGGAGAAGCGCTGTAAACAGGAAGATAACCCCTTCAAAACAGAACAGGTCGCTTGAAAGTTGAGGTAGAATTTGTCACACGATTAAAAAATATATAAATATAGTTGTTTTCTGGAAAAATGGACAGTTTATGGACCCTTTAAGTCGGAGCTTTCAAGCGGCTTCTCCTCTGCTGCGGCCCCTGCGAGTGAAGCGCTCCCTTTGTTATTGTTGTGGAAAATGAACAGCTGATCGTTGGTGACGTAGCTCCGGACAGCCTATGGGAGGGTCTCGCTCAAACAGCACCGACCAATCGGGAGCGGCGCTTCACTGTGACGGACTGTCACCAACGCACGTGATCAAGCAAAGAAAGGCAAGACCGGGCAAAGCTCTTCAGCTCTTCAGCGCTTCAACTACTACTTCTGAAGATCCCGATGACCCAGGATGGAGTAAGGGGAAAAGACCAGAATTTAATCACTGGTTTTCAAGTTATGTTGTTGTCCGGTCGTTATCCTGCATGTCGTTTTGTCCGCCGCCCACAAACACTTACACTAGTGTAAATGTGATGTATTGAGTGAATAAGTAAACTTTATTGTCATCTCTGCTATATACAGTACAGTATACAGAGAGACGAGACGACGAGGCAACAGCTAAGAAAATCTGAAATGCGTTATGTGTTTTCAGTAGAGTACAAAATGCAGACATAGATGTGCTGTTCTGTTCTGATGCTCTCACCACAAGCCATTATGCTAACCCCAAACACACCAGTCACACAACAGCCCTACTACTCACTGAACAGCTTTTCTTATCAAATTATTATTATTTTTGCTTATATGGGACTAATATGTTTCACAAAATCATCAAAAAGACCAAATCTAATTCTAAAAATATGCAGAAAATGTAACATATGTCACCTGATGTCCATTCAAGTATTAAATATATATAAGCATATACAATTGAATCTCCATAAAACAGCACAAGTTCTGGAACATTTGCCCTAAATCACATGAATGGGTTAAATAGCACTGTCCATCATAATAGAGCTTTTTACTACAAAAATCTCCTTTTTACAAGTCTGACAAAGAGGTGAAAATGATGACCACTACACAAGATGTAGGTCACCAGTTTTGGGAATGACAAAGAACCCCCCCCCCCTCTCAGGCAGATGGATCTAAAGAGGCCGCACTGAAAAGGAGGGTTATAGAATGCAAATAGTGTATGAGGGATGGGGGTGAGGGGTTAACTGGGCTGAACATAGATGTTGCAACCCCCTTCACGCATTGAGTAAGACATACAAAGCACTTCCATATTGGCAATCCATCTAAAAAAAAAAACCTAAAATCATCTCCATCTTGTTCAATAGGTGTCCTTCAGTGTAGATAGAGCACAGGGAAAATACCAAATGCTGTTGTACTTGAAAGTTTGTGAACCCCTTTAAATGTTCTATATTGGTGAATGAATATTTCTTAAAATATACAAGTCCTAAAAGTCTGTCTGTCTGTCTGTCTGTCTATCTATCTATCTATCTATCTATCTATCTATCTATCTATCTATCTATCTATCT
>JBBIGC010000007.1:21905413-21926938 GCA_037576955.1 Lepidarchus adonis | reverse complement strand
GCTCACCCCAACCCCCCCCCCCCCCCCCCCCGTTAGCTCGCCACACCATGAAAGGCTGCAGGACACATTTCCTTTCATGCCATTTAGCCTGTTACGATAACTTGCCAACCCCGCCTCTCGCCAAATTTAGATCCCAGAGCAATAGAGGAAAGCTAACGAGGTTTGACTGTTTATGGCTGTTATCATGTAGACAACCAACCTTGGGACCAGCAAATCCAGCAAACCCAGGCTCGCCTGGCTCACAGTCACACTCAGTGGGTCCTTCCTCCTCCCCCAGAGAAGCGTCCCCTCCATACGGGACCTCAGTGGTCAGGGTGGTCACTTCTTTGGCATAGTCATATGTTTCTTTGGTGGTGGTGTATGGGTAGGCATCTTCTGTGATCATGGTGACCACTGTGGGCACAGGGCCATAAGGGTCATATGCAGATGCAGTCTGCGCATCCTCATAGTTGTGTGTGGGCTCTGGAGGGTAATCCAATTGAAATGCATGGAAAAGGAATTGTGAGACCCTGGTTGACTGGCTGGCTCATTTTACCAAGAAAGATCATTGGTGCCAATTAATGCACAATGACCAAATCAGGGCTATTCTGTTTACTTGATTAAAATTTGCTTGCAAAACGATTAGTTAAAATGTAAGCTGTCAGTGAACTAGGTTACTTAATACTTTTTGAAAAATAAGTGAGGAATCTGTAGTTCACTAATGACCTGTTTACCATGAGCCTTCTTCACAAGCGTAAACTGCTTTTGAAAGTGTCACTGAATGGAGCGAACCCACAGCAGTAGGACCTTTTGTGTTTGTACAGTAGTTTCAAATCTCATGTAATTAACCATGCCCATGATAACTTGATTATCTTTCAAAATAATTACTAGAGAGATAATTAATAATCTATAATTAATAGAGAGAGCCAACAGTGAAAGTGATATTATTTGGCAAAAAGGAGAGCTGGTGCCAGTCTGCATTGTAGTCAGTGATACCCACCAAATGTAGACTGAACAGGTGTAGACCACGTCTAATGTGGAGATACAGGGAGTTACTAACATGGTACTAGCCTCATTGTATGATTCAAACATCACCAGCACATTTGTAAAACTGGCAGAAGAAATCCTTGTCAATTTACAAGGGACTTTCAAAAAGTTTCCTCACTTTTTTACAAACTCTATATAAAAACAAAATGCATCAAAAACAACCCTAACCCTAACATAGTCACCTTTCTTTCGATTTTCCCAGTCATGCCAACTTTTAATGCCATCAGCAAAAATGTTATTTGGTTGAGTGCGTAGCCACTGACGCACCACTGCTTTCACATCAACATCACATGAAACTCTACTTTCCCTTAAAGCCTCTTTGAGAGGTCAGCCCTTGTATAATATGCCAGTCTGGGGTTCTCCCTGCCCAAAAACACCTGGTTCAACACATCTGTTCACTGTCAGGTTTAGTGAGTGTGACACCTGCCCTAATATTGCCACTGCATTAAATATAATACTTGATATATATTGTGATGGAAAATCAAAAACATCAAACAAACAACCATTTTTAGTTAGGAGCTGAATGAACAAGAATTTCACATTTGCATTTAGTTCATTTGATATTGCTGTACAACAGATTTGCTTTTGAAAGTAGTGTTAAAAATTCATATTGTTATTATATATTTTCCTGATTTTCAAAGAGTGGTTGGAGTGATCATACCAGGCCTTGGAAATCCAGGCTGTTCATCATGTCCATCTACTAAGGAGCCTTCATATGTATGTTGATCACCTAAAAAAAACACACAAGGAGATTCTATTTTTTCTGTTTTAGTTTTACAGATGTGAAATCATGTTTTCTTTGATTCTTTCTGTAGAGTCTGACCTGAGTGGTTGCCAGAGTAGTCGTCTTGAGCCGCAGTATGGAGAGCACACAGCAGCAGCACAGAGTTTAGAGACACAACCCACACCTTGCTCAGGAGAACATAGAAATATCATCAAAATATTAAAGCAGTTTGTATTTTGGTACTGTCAGTTTCCAAAAACATATATTTTCCACTGTAAAAAATGTTTCTGTTGCCTTTACTGGGTAAGTGGGCAGTGTCTAATATGTAAAATAAGGGGAAATTTTTAAAAGTGAGGGTACATTGACTTCTGGGGAATTTAGTGTCACAAACAACGTACCCCACTATAGACTGACACACTGTAAGCTCTGTTCTCTTTCTCTTGCCCTCAGTGGGGTCATTCTCTCCAGAATCTCTGAGTGACCCAGACTCACAGTACAGTAGCAGCTGAAAGTGGTTTAAACCAGTGATTAACACCATACCACCTTAAAATGGTATAAAATACCTGTTGACTACTGCAAGGGCTGCGCTTTGCACTTCTTTCTAACCCTCTCTTGGGAAAATCCTTCTTCCACAAAACTCTGTACTCTTTCATTTTTGTTGTTAACACCTCGACTAAATTATAACTGCTCTCTCTCTCTCTCTCTCTCTCTCTCTCTCTCTCTCTCTCTCTCTCTCTCTCTCTCTCTCTCTCTCTCTCTCTAATAAATTATTTGAAAAACAGTTTGGCAAACTGACAAACATTGACACTCACAACATCAATTCCTCTTGAAGTGTATATGAGTCTGTGTCATTAGCATGTTAGGAAAGTGCTGTAAAAAGAAATATCATTCATTCATTCTTTGACCAAAAAACAACAATCTGACCCATTTTCATTTGCTGGTCACTTTAACTTGAGATTACTAATTTCCCCCAGATTGTAAAACAATTTTTATTTTGCTGTACATGTTTCCTGACACCTCTTCATTAAGCAATTTTTCTTTTTTTCTTTTTTTAACAGTGTGCTCGTTTTCTACTGAAAAATGTAAAATCTGCAGCTTCCAAGCCCAACTACAAACTCTACTACAGCTAAATGAATAAATGTAAAATGTAAAAGTTAATGTAACATTTCTTCAGATGCAAGATAAATTCTTGCATACACTGCCCTTTTCAAATCCCCACAAAATCTGGACTTTGTAGTTCATTCCATAATCCTCCATTTCTTCCTTCTGAGCCATTGCTAAGAGGATTTGCAAGTTAGGATCATTATCTGGTTGAAAAGTCCACCTTTGATTCTAATTCAACCTTTAGACACATGGCCTCACATTATCTTTAATGTGCTCTTGTATATTGAATTCAAAGTAATTTTATTTGTATTGTACTCTCTACAGCTGTTGGGAAAATGCAGCTTCACAAAATACAGGTCCAATAAGTCAAGACAGAGGCAAGGAAATCTCCTTAAGCTGCGGGAAGAAACCATGAAAGGGGCAAAGACTCTTCTGGCTAGCAACAAGAAAGAGAAGATGAAGAAGGGGTTAAGAATGAAAAACAGTCGCATTTTGTAAAAAAAAGTAATATTGGTTAAGGTCTAGAACATCTCTGGCTAGAAGGTGGGCAGCATGTGGAGGTGGTGTGTGGACAGATCTGTACAATGACAGCGGTGTAATGTGAGAAGGAGATATCTGAAATGAGCACTGTGTTGATAGTGTTTAATTTTCAGGGTTTTGTAAATTTGTTTCAAGCTGTATAATAATTCAGATACATAAATATTCTGAGTGCTTATCTGGTTTGAACTAAAAGAAAAGAAGAAAACCTCTGAAATTCATAAAAAAGCAATAGGACAATGCATTCTCAAAGGAATGTGAAAATGCCACAATCTCTATACTACAAGCAGAACAGTTTGTGTTGGAGATCTTGATGATTCTGATATACAGTATATATACAGGGGGTCCACAATTTACGTCGGGGTTCTGTTCCTGAACTTCGATGTAAGTCGGAACTAATGCATGTAATGATCCTGCGGAGGCTTTAGCAAACAGAACTGTGCTTTATTCACAGCCAGCAAAATGTATGCACGAGCAGCACACATATAGCTAATGCCAGTCTCTCTCATGGCAGTCCCGTATTATAGTTAAGCATTCAGGAAACATTGCTCCAGATAGAAATGCTTACACACACTGCACTCAGCTCAGTTTCATATTCGACCCCATATTACAGTAAAGCATTTAGTAGGCGTTCAACTGCATTCTACTACCGTATATGACAGTAAATACATGCATTAAAAAAGAGCCAGCGACATAACCACAAACCCCCCTGTACACTGACAAAGAAATGAACAATCTACAATATTAATGCTAGGTATCTTTTAACAGTGAGATATAGAATATCAGAAAGATAATTCAGAAAATCACATTATATAAAATATACAAATTGATTTGCATTTCTTTGAGTGAAATAAGTACTACAGCCTAGTTAGATACTTCGATTTTCAAATCTTCACCCACACTAAAGACACCTGTCTCAACTAGTCACCTGTATAAAAGACACCTGTCCACAGATTCAATCAATCAATCAATCAATCAATCAATTAATCAATTAATCAGACTCCAACCTCTCCACCATGGGCAAGACCAAAGAGCTGTCTAAAGATGTCAGGAGCAAGATTGTAACCCTGGACAAGGCTGGAATGGGCTATAAACAAGAAGCTGGGTGAGAAGGTGACAATTGCTGGTGCAATTGTTCAAAAATGGAAGAAAAACAGAATGACTATCAATCAACCGCAGTCTGGAGCTTCATGCAAGATCTCACCTCATAGGGTGAGGATGATCATGAGAAAGGTGAGAGATCAGGCAAGAATTACATTGGGAGGAGCTTGTTAATTATCTCAATGCAGCTGAAACCCATTGGTAACACGCTACGCCATAAAGGATTAAAATCCTGCCGTGCCAGCAAAATCCAACTGCACAAGAAGACACATGTGAAGGCCTGTCTGAAGTTTGCCAATGAATACCTGAATGATTCAGAGTGTGTTTGGGAGAAGGTTCTGTGGTCAGATTAGACCAAAATCAGGCTCTTTGGCCTCAATTCACCTTGCTGTGTTTGGAGGATGGCAGATGCTGACAATGACCCCAATACACCATCCTCACTGTCAAGCATGGAGGTGGAAACATTAAGCTTTGGTGGTGTTTCTCTGCTAAAGGCACAGGACAACTTCACTGTATTGACAGGAGGATGGACGGGGCCACCTACCGTAAAATATTGAGTGACAACCTCCTTCCCTCTGCCAGTAAAATGGGTCATGGATGGGTCTTACAGCACGACAGTGACCCAAAGCATACAGCCAAGAAAACAAAGTATTGGCTAAAGAAGAAGTGCATTAAGGTCAGGGAGTGGCCTAGCCAGTCTCTGGACCTTAATCCCCTTAACCCCACAGCCTCGAAACCTTAATGATTTAGTGCTGATCTTTTCTATCGCTCACTGTTAAAATAAATCTACCATTAAAATTAAGAACTGTTCATTTCTTTGTCAGTGGGCAAACTTAATAATTATTCCCTCCACTGTTTATACAAACACTATGTGTCCAAAAGTATTGCTTTCCATACTCTTATCATTAATGTGGCGTTGAATGTGGCCTCCATTCTCCCGGGAAGACTTTCTACAGGTGTTGGAGTGTGTCTGGGAATTTGTTTTCACTTAGTCAAAAGTGCATTTGTTAGGTTAGGCACTGATGCTCACAGACTTACATTTAACATTCCAACTCAGTCCAGAGGTTTTATGTTGAACCCCCTCACTAAATTCATCTACATTATCATCTGGGAGTGCTAGAAAGAGTCCGGGTCATTCCCCCTCTTCAAAAATGCTACAAAACTAGTCTAATGCATCAAATACAGAAGGGAAGTGCTGTAACAAGAACTACAAGTAGAAAATTACTCTCTGGGAATGTTCTTGAGTCTGTTTTAGGTGGAGCTAGATTATGTGCGTCTTGAGGTGCTTGATGAATGTAGAGAGAGACTACAGTTCTGAAGTAGTTCATTCCACCAGTGAAGAAAAAAGAGTCTAGGATGGTGTTTGGGACGAAATCTCCAAGTGCTGTTCGCTTGCTGATCTAAGTGATCTGACAGGTGTGTAGGTCTGGGTCAGCATTTTGCTGGGAGCAGATCTGATGAGGTTGCTGCAGGCGAGCATCAAGGGCTGTGATGGGAAGCCAATGTAAGGAGCCAGGCAGCTGCATTGCATAAGTGTGTTTCGGCTGAAGATCACACGAGCTGGTGTATTTTGAATCCTTTGTAGTAGCTTGATTGTAATTGCAGGATGACAACAGCAAGTTGCACTAGTCCAGGTGGAAAAGCACCAGGGCATGGGCTATGGGTTGAGTGGTGTATTTTATGGAAATAATAACTTGACTTTGAAGAAGTTGCATAGAGTGAATCTGCAGAATCTTGAAATTGCTGTGATGTGGTCCTTGAAGGTCAGCTGGTAGTCGATCACCCCGAAACTCTTTTCTGCTGTAATCAGTGGCATCTAACCTGAAACACACTATTCTACAGACTGCACCTGTTTTCCCAACAATCTGATTTTAACATATTTAAAATTTTAAAACAATGACAAAATGGTTTATGGTCAAGTGTGGTAAGAAGCACTACATACATGCACATTGATAGTTCTGGACAGTTTAGGGACAAAAAAAGTCTCAAGGCTTTTAAGATTTGCAACAACTTCTTTGAATTTCTAAATAAAAATATGAAGAAGAACGTTTCCAATAGAAATTACAGGTAGAAAGAGATGGTCAAATTTGAACACAGCAAAGAGAATTTTAATTCCTCCAGAAAGTGCTAAAGTGAATATGGCTGAACAGCTCCCTCTATTGAACGGGGCTGTTGTAATACTACTAAAAGATGTGCTATCAGAAAGTTTACCTACAGTGGTATTAATCTTTTACACTTACCAGATGGAATATAACTTGGGATGAGTGTTGAAATCAGGCGGGAAATATTCGCATCAAAATGCACTAGAAATAACTGGACTAAACATGCTGATGTAATGGGGAAAATTGAAGTTAATGGAGATCAATCAACAATATTTCTTTAGCATAAATAAATAATGCATTAATTTTAATTAACTTGAATTACTCATTCTTACAGAAAACAACTGTGACGTCCCATTTAAATTGCTTCCCAAGTGCCAGAGACTTACAGTCTGGACTTTAAGAACCATAGCAGTTCTCAACCTGCTTCAACATTCCAGACTGAACCATGTTCTCTCTCATTCCCTCTCGGTCACATCTCTTCAGAGGTCTGTGAAGGTAACTGTCCCATTTGGTCCATAATTCATATATACACTACTAGTCAGAAAAGAAAAGAACTCGTCATTTAATTCAATTCAAGGAAGAGCTGCACAGTGTCCATCCAGCTAATGTGGGATGAACTGGACAGAAGAGAGGGAAAGTACAGTAGCAAAACAAACTAGGTTCTTGTACTTTTAGGGCTTCTTTTTTCCTGCCCTTCAGGAAAGCTACAAATTAACCAGGTACTTCAATCCTGAAAAATTATTTCCATGAAATGTTAATTATTTTACCAGTAAATGTAGAAAAGACTATAGTAGAGATGAATTTAACTGGACTGTTTCCTACAAATCATTCATATTGCAGGGTAGTTTTCACAAGGCTAGGATCTGAATTGTGATATATTCCTTCAGCCAAATACACATTCTCTGTAAATCTTTTACATTCAAACTTAATACTATGTGGACAGTCTATGGAGAAGAATAAAGTTCATTTAAATTTCTGTTATTTGTGCTTTTTTCCAGTTCAGCAGAATTAAGAGTGAGCTTGTGTATGAGCCCCAGTGAAAGATTTTTATTAACCCACAGGCCCTCTGGGACAGAGAGGTGCAGTGTGGAATACACACAGCTCTAGTTACACCACCCATCTTCTCCTGTCATTTGCAGAATCATAATATATAACACAACGGGTCCAACGTGCATGTTTATGATGGGTAGAAGGCCTAAAAGTAAAAAAAATACATTAATCAAGAAGATGGGTTTTGTAATTGAATTGCTGTGTAGTTTATGACATAAAACTTTATTTCAAAACACAAACGCACATCTTGTACTAAAGTATCTGATCCAACCCATCAAGAACTTCTGAAGGGGTTAATTAGTCTGAACAGCTTGGAATTAAACTCAGCAGGGAAGTAGAGCTCCATCACCAAAATGCCAAATAAATGCTCAAAGACCAATTTTGTCAGTCCTCCTATAGAGAAACAAGTAGTGAACAAGCCCTTTATAAAGTACAATGTCTGAATGAAGTAGAACTCCATGTCTCACTGGATGTAGGAAAATCTCAAATCTATTAGAAGAATGAGCTTCTGTAGTGTATCAGACAGGAACAGCATTTGCCCCATTTATTAAAGCAGTCCCATATCTAAAAGCTGTCAAATTTGATGTACCAGGAATTAAAATGTATAATGTTTTTAGCCTTGAACACAATTACAGTGATGCCCCCCACCAAAAAAAGTAAACAAAGGGACGAATCCAACAAAACTCACTTAAACCTCAAAAGAACCATCAATGTTTCCCAGCTCGTCTTGTCCTGGAACATTTCTAACACCCCAGATTCACCTGAACAAGGACTTCTTACTTTGCCAATGAAAGGACACGTGCTGTAAACACGTATTTCTGTGCTGTGCAGGACATCTAGCACAATGCAGAAGATAATGAAAAACTACTCATCATTAATTTCACAGAGCTTCTGGTACTCACCTTCACCCTAGAGCCTCCCATGGCCTCTGGTCCTCCCTGCTGTAGATTGCAGCAGGTGTTTAAGGTCCACAGAGACGGGGCTCTCACCCTACGCGAGGGCTAACAGTATCAGGCCGAGGGAAAACCGTTGATTCTGTATGTGATTTCCTCATGCGTGGCAGTGCTCTTTACAGCATTCTCCCAGCCAGCACACAGCACTGCTGCCCCTGTGCTGAGAAAACCATGCAGCACTGCTGCACCTTCACCAGCCTTTCCCAGGCTCCCTCCTCTCCTCAGCAGGGTGAGAAATACCTGAACCTACCCCAAACGCATTTGCACACACACACAGTCAATAGGCACACTACAATGCTGTAGGCAAGAGATGAGAGTAAATGGGAAATTAAAAGGATAGAAAATGCAAGCTGTTTGTTGAATTTGTTGAAAGATTAAAAATGGGTCGTTTTCAACACTGAAATGTTGGCAATAATTTAAGTACCTGTGATAGGACCTTAATTCATATTGTCTGTGACAAGTTCTTCATTACTTTGCCTCATCTCCAAACATTTTCATTCAGGTTAGATGAAGGAAGCACAATGAAATGACTTCAGTCTATTTTCAATAAAACTAGTACAACAACTAACTAGCTTTCAGTGACCTTTGGCCTACTTGCCAACAACACTGCGGTTACACATTCTTCCTAGATCAGTGAGTAACACGGACTCATAACCTGTGATTTTATAGATGGACAAAATGGTGACATCACACAAAAATAACATTTCAGAACGTCAGTACTTAAACACACAGTGTCTCTGAGACCATCATGAGAACACTGACTTAAGAGTATTATGACCAGAACACCACTGAGATCAATTCAGAAAATTTTATTTAACTTTTTGCAGACAAACCATCAAATACAAACTGAAAAAATTGAGATAATCATGACTACAATTCTACCTTTTTGAGGCGGTTTCCTCTACTCAGCAAATTTGAATTCATCGTATGCCAAATTCTGACCTCATTGGAACTAAACACTTTACGACTTAGACTTTTTCTTCTTTTTCTTCTTGTGATGTCGCTCTTCGGGAGAGTGGGAACCCCTGTAGATGTTTAAAAAAAAAAAATTTAAACGTAAGCAGAGTCAAATCAAAGAGTCACAATACATCGATAGGAGTCTAAGAGGTCGTCTACTCTTGTTCATTACAAGAATCAAGGTTAATAGACCGTTACTTTAAGTTAACAAGCTTGACCCTTGACCAAAGACCTGGCAAAAAGACAAACTCTAGAAGCAAAACTGATACTGGTGCATTAACTGTAGGAGCTACAACATTCATTTACATTTACAGCATTTGGCAGACGCTCTTATCCAGACGCTCTTATCCAGAGCGACGTACATGGTGAGCGGTTGGGGGTTAGGTGCCTTGCTCAAGGGCACTTCAGCCTGCTGTCCGGTGCTGAGAATCGAACCTGGGACCCTTCGATCACAAACCCACTTCTCTAACCATTGGGCTATGGCTGTTATAATATCCCTGTTATATAGCAGCAGTCCAGGGATGGGATTCCTTCCTTATAGAAATGAAAGTTAGTATTTATAACTGTGAACACACCACAATGTCTCCCTACACTGTCGACACTTTGCCTTATTTATTTGTGTAAATACTTCTTATATTTTTTTGTAATAGTATATAACTTAATTCTATTTTTGCCTTACTTTATCTTACCTGTAACTTTTTTAGCAACTTTTCACTTATAGTTTTTCTTAATACTCTGTTTGCTGTCCTGCTGCTGTTTGCTTTCCCACTTGTGGGACAATAAAGGATTATCTTATCTTATCTTATCTTATCTTATGAAATGTGAGCTCTGCACATGTGGAGCAGCACTGAGCTCTTAACCACACCCAGGGAGCAGTGTATTGCGCCGATCCCTTGCTCAAGGGTACCCCAGTGGTGCCTGGGTGGGAGCTTCAACCCGCAACCTTCTGATTGCAAGGGCAAGGTCCTAACCACTAGGCCACCACTGCCCAAATAAAACAGCAGAAAGTATTGAAAAGGGTTTTGCGTGTTGAGTACGGCTTGTAAGATTTACTGCATTAGCACCTGGTTGCATCGACTGGAAACCATCAAGTGGTTTAAGCATTCAGATTTATGTTGGAGTGAAGGTGGAGATCTGCTTTAGAGTGGAGAGGAATGAAAGTGGGGATAGCAGAGCAGTTAGGATGCAGGGAGAAGAAGTGGCAAAGGTGGAGCAGTTAAATGCTTGGGTTCAACAGTCCAGAGAAATGTGCACTGTAGAAGAGTGGTGAAGAAGAGAGTGGTGTGGGTGGAGAAGAGTAGTAGGAGTGATCTGTAACAGACAGCTGCCGTGAAAAGGAGCATTTACAGGACGTAATGAGACCAGCTGTGTTACATGGGTTAGAGGTGAAAGACAGACAGCAGAGCTGAAGGTTGCAGAGTCAAAGATGTGGAGATTAGTGTTTGAAGTGACGAGAATGGAGAGGATTAGGGATGAGTATATTAGAAAGACTCTGTTGAGTGGTTTGGAGACAAAGTAAGAGAAGTGAGAAAGCATTGGTTTGGACATGTGTGGAGGAGAGATGCTGAGTACATTGGGTATAGGATGTTGAAGGCCAAAGATGAGATTTATTGATGCAGTGAGAGAGGACATGTGGGCGGCTGGTGTGTGAGATGAAGATGCCAAGAATAGAAAGAAATGGAAACAGGATCCGTTGTGATGACGCCAAATGTGAGTAGTCTAAAGATGATTATATTTCGATTTCAATAAAGTATTTTTTTTTGCTATTATCAGATAATAATTTCTTTATTTCACTACTTTCTAGTTACCCCAGTCACGTTTGTGTATTAACGCACTGCAACATTTTCTAAAGAACAGTAAATAAACTCTGCTTTGTCCAAGATCAGTACCAACTGCTAAGCAAGCAGCAACAGTCAAATAGATAACGGAGTAAGTGTGCCTCACTTTTTTCTGCTCTTGCTTTCCCTTTCTCTGCTTTCATCACGACTTCGCTTCCGGTGGCGTTTGTGGCGAGAGCTGCTTTCTTCCCTGGAGCTTGTGAAAGACTCTCGGGACTCAGAACCAGAGCGGACTTCACCTGATTGCCTCCTGCACACAAATTAAAGAACATGTAGACCTCAAAGCTTGACAAAATGTGTAGATATTATTTGCATGAGTGCCACAAGGCCACATTGAAAAGACCCATTGTTGACCAAAACATTGTTAAAACCACCTTTTATTTCATTTTTTAAATGTTTACACAATTTTTAATACTTTAATTAATCTCACACACACACAGAGAGACACACACACACACACACACACACACAGGTAAATCTAAAAAAATATAATGAAAAAGTTCAATATTTCTTGATGTTCCTTTAGAAAGCGAAATCCATATATTATATTGATTCATTACACATAGAGTGAAATATGTCAAGCATCTATTTCTTGGTATGTTGACGATTATGGCTTACAGATAAAACCCAAAATTCACTGTCTCAGAAAATTGGAATATCACATAAGATCAATTATAATTTTATTTTTTAAATAGAAATGTCAGGCTTCTGAAAAGTATGTTCATTCCTATGCACTCAATACTTGGTTGATTTTCTGAGACAGTGAATTTTGGGGTTTATTAACTGCAAGCCATAATAAAAAATAAAAGCTCATTTATTTCACTATGTGTGTGTGTAAACACTCAGATGCACATACATTCTGGATAAACTTAGATGTACACAAGTTTTAGAATGACGAAGTTGTGTACAAGTTGTCCTGTTACCTGTGGAAGTGTTGTTCTGTTTTAAGCTGTTCCTTTTTTTCCTCCTGCCACAGTTTGGCCAACTCCCCCGAGTGAACATTAATCACTTCGCGAATAACCTGTTTAAAACAGTGTCAAACAATAACTATACTCCTGGTGAAAAACATTCTATACAATATTAAAACCGCTTTATTTGTTACAATAGTGGAATAACTGTGTGTCACAAACCTGTGTGTGTTATAAAGTACCTTCTAAAATGCTTTTTCTTTTTAAAATAATTAAACATTTTAGTTGTCATGGCTCAGTGCAACCTTTCAAATTCTCTCTTTAATAAAGACCCATCTAAGGAACTCTGCATATCACAATGCATAGGGTGTGTATCAACTGTATAGATCTTGCACATTTCATTGGTGCGTCTTATACAAACCTCTGCCCTACATAATTATTCCCCACTCAAGTTCCCTAATGCAAATCTATATTAACTGGTTTATACATGAAAACATCCACAACCTGGAATTTAACCCAGAAGAAAAGAAAAGTCTTACTTCTGTGTAAGACTTCTTTGTAATGTGAACGTTCTTTGCTCTGTATGACTGACGCCGTCTCCTGTAGTCTCTCATCTCAGCTAAAACCTCAAGGTGAGACTTTGGTCCACTTTGCTCCTCACCTATGTTTACAGAAAGAATTTCAGAAGTTCATTTTTGAAGCTATAAATTATATAATGTATTCTTGAACCAACTAGTCTAGTAAATAATTGTTGTTTCTACAAAAGCTATTCCCAGTCATGCAGTCGGATTACAAAGCATTATATCTATATGGTTATGTTTACATTTCTGTACCAGATGCTAAGCAAAAAGCAAAAAAAAACTCGTCAAGTTATTCTAAGCTGCAACTAACTAACTATTCCCCATAATTGAATAAATACAAAAATAGAAAAAGATTAAATGTTAATCATATACTTCGATCAGAAAACACATTCTTGCTTATTCGGTTATAAAAAGTATTGTTTTGTCAACAAATACTTGCCTTTCTTAACCTTAGATACAAGATCTACATAAAGATCCTCATTGCTGGATGACTGTGAACTTGCACTCTGCTGTATGGCCCTTTGTATAACATGATCATAAAGAGCCAATCTGTCTGCCACGGCGAGGTCACAGATTGCTCGTTTGTGGTTCTGAGGCACATTCGCAGGCTCAGTGGAGTAATTACCTAAACACAAAACAGGGAAATTTACACACATTGTTCTCAGAGGTTCTTCTCACCAACATTCCAAAGGTTACAAACATATACTGATTCACAAAAACTATTTGCATAAATGACAAGGATTTTCCCAACATGTAATGGGAGACCCAAGTCATGTCACAAAATGTCTCTGGGTTCTCTTTTTTTAACCAAGTACATTCTCACACATTCTTTGTGAGCTGAAAGAGCATAGAACATCTAAAGTCAGGAGGTGGAAAAAAACTGACCAATAAAAAGGATATTTTTAAAAGGATACAGCAAGTATGTGTGGAAATATGCCTTGACCAGGCATCCTGTAATACTCACCCCTGTTACTACGGAAAAAATAGGACAACAAATAAATGATGGCAGTACTAAAGGAATCAATATAAAATACTGGTATCTCCATTCCAGGTCAGTAATAAATTAACCATTAAAAACTGAGTGATCGCAATTACGTCTGGTATGGAAATGGTTAAACTGGACACTACATCATTCAAGTACATTACTCTCGCTAAGAAAATCTGTAAGCTTCCCAAAAATATACAATAACAGTGAGCATTCAAATGTTTGTGCAACCTTGGTTAAGAGCTTACTTTGGCAGTAGATTCCTGAAGATGGAACTGGAGGGGCATTCGCCCGGGCCTGCAGAATTACTTCATGTTGTTCATGTTTATCTGTTAGAGAAATCATTTTCAAATAATTACAAAACTGCAAATCTCTCAGTTATTTGTACTTAACCAGTTCTAACAATTATTCAGTGGATACACTTGGTACTACCTCATAGATCCATTCACTGAAAGAAAATTGCAATTCATTTGTTTTAGTATACACAAAAAGTTACCTTACCAAGGTGTATGCTGGGAATGTTTGCTCTCTCATAGCAGAAAGATGGATCACACATCTCAGCCTATGGACAAGGGGAATAAAATTTTGAATCTTGAGCGTGATTGATGGAAATGTAGGTTAGCCTGACTTTAAACACATTTAAGCCACATTTTCTGATAGTTAGGAGTTATTTGTTTAAATGCCAAGTAACCTGTGAATGTCACTTCTGTTCCCTCACTCATTTATCTGGATCATAAGCATAGTTTGTCACCCCATGAATGTACGCAGATGGCAATATAGATATTTTAATAAATAAACGTTCCCTGCCAATTTGACTTGCCAAGTCTCCTCTGGGTGGCTCAACTTGTGCAGGACATGGAAAGTGAGAGAAACAGGTAGACAGCAGAGAAAGCTCTGCTGAGAGACACCCCAGCCACATTTAAATCTAAGGTCTGAAGTCACCATTAATGTCTCATGGGGAGCAATGCATTGTGGAATATGTAGTGTATGATGCGGGAAAATAGATGGGTACTATGGGTGGCAAAGAAGTGGAAAGAGAGTTGGAGCTCGGTTGGCAGCAGGACGCAACAGCAGCAATGGACTTGCCAAGTGACAACGGTGAACAGAAACTGTGCTTTGTACTGAGTAAAATAATAAAAAAGCCACAGGTCCCAAAACGGCATCATACTCTTCGAATGAGTCTTTGCGCTGGATGGTTTCATTCACGTCAAAGCTGGAGTTAATAACCACGCCCCCCGGTGTTTCTGTGATGTATTGCTCTGTCATTGTTGATTGTTGATTATCACAGAACTGCTCAATATTTTCGTTATCATGGGCCACGTATCGCATATCGTATCATGAGATACCCTGCAATTCCCAACCCTAATATTTGCCACGGGTTACAATTTCAAATAAAATTTATTTTTTTCACTGCTCCTTATTACATTCTCATATTGCCTTGTTTTGTATCACTTTTGTCATATAAATTTCATCAAGCTAGTGGTCATTAAATGAGCTTATGAAGACAAACTATTAGCTCAACAGGGTGTGGGTGGAAAAAGCTAATTTAACTAACTACATAATCTTCATTTTCCAATTTAACAGTCGCTAAATGGGAGAAAGCATGTTTCATAATCAAAATTTGTATTTAAATGCATAAACCTGCCAGCAATCATTTTCATTACAACACTTGATAAAACAACTTCTCACAATTATGAAACAGTACACACTTAAATGAAATATAAAAATGCATCTACATTAATTTCCCTCAGTTTAGATGTGAAGAATGGCATGATAACCTCTAGACATTTTTATTACTTGATTTTTTGTTTACCTGTTCCTCTTCGGAGTATCCTAACTTGAAAAGCTGGCATGTTGCTTTGTGTTTCTCCATGTTCCTACATGGAACTGTGTGGTTTGCGTCGTAGCAACAGATCTCCAGGTCCTCCTTCTACAAAAGGCAAATTTAATGTGGTGGAAAGAAAAAGGGTAGACATTTAAAGGTAGAATATTCAGGAACTAACTAAACAACTGCTAGGCAAGCATGTTTAGCAAACTTGCTAGCCACTGCTGTGTGGAAGAAAATACTTATTGGTCAGTAAAATTTAGCCTCCATTAATTCGCTGCCTCAATGTATGACGCTGTTAAACATTAAAACTTACAATTACACATTCAATAATCTGTTTAGCTAATATCTCTAATGAAAAGCTAATATAAAGCCTACTTATGAGCTCGTTAGCTTTTACCTGTGAATGTAGCTCCCAATCTTGCTCCCATTCCAGCGCCTTAAATACTTCTGCCAGCTGTGTCCGACAGCTTTCCGTAAACTCTGTCAGTTCCTGCAGACTCTGTAACCGATCCTGAACACTGTCAGTAAACGCTGCACACATCTTCTGCCTCTGAGCTTGAGAATCACAAAAAACATCACCAAGAGCTAGCTGCTCTGAGCTAGCAAAACTCAGAGGCCGCGTAAACCGGAAGTAGAATCTTAAAACTCTTCATCCCGTCCAGCAGGTCCAGAGTCAGATTGTATCCACATAGCAGCCAATGAGAACTGGTGAACTGGAAGTTTAGACGATCCAAGATCAGGGAGCGGCAAGTGTATTTTTTGTTCCACCATAACAACCGTCCCGTGTTTTTGCAGTTGGGGTTGTAATAGCTGTGGTGCAATTTGATGTGTTATGGTAGTTATGTGTTTTTGATAAATCAGTGTAACGGCTTATATGGTTGTTTAAGCTTTCAAGACGAGAAAAACGAGAAAAGCTCCATCGTCATGAGTCAAATCTCGCCGACTGGGAACTAAAGAGAAGGTAAACAACGCTGCATACTGTAATATTAAGGGTTATGGATGACAAATATGCAACGAAAGCAGAAACAACGCCAGAATATAAGACTATTTGAGTGGCAAATGTCGACTGAAGACCTGTCAGCAGAAAATTTAGACTAAAATGGATGTAAACATAGACGCAGTCTTGTCACTTGTTTTGGCGCTGTGTCGTAGACAGATGTACAAAGCAAAATGGCACTGCTCAGCTGGCTGTTCCTTCTGCCTTTACTTGTTGGAAAGTCTTGAGTTTAGCTATACGACTAACAAGTCCTGGTTCATGAATTATCCCCTTGTTTGTTAATGATAATATTAATCAGGACAGTGGTTTTAATTCATTCCTACTACTGTGGTGGTAGTCATTGGATCTTTTTTTTTCACTTAGAAAACATGACCCAGAATTCAGGCCTGAAAGGTCATGGTAATCCTGCTTTGCTAATTACCCAAAAAGCTGTACAGTCCAGTGAGACCATAATGTTATAATCTTAACTGGTCAGAATATGTAGAAGCAACACATTAATTCCAGGTGTATGTACACTGAAGCCAACTTTTAGCTTCCTTTTTTGTCTCATTCATGATCATTTTCTAATTATATTTATTATTTTCTTCAGAATAGAATTTGTTTCTGGAAAAAATCTTCACATAAAACAGAAGAATATGGGAAATCAGCTGGCTGGAATCGCTCCCTCACAGATACTGTCTGTCGACAGCTATTTCTCAGACATCCATGATTATGAATATGACAAAAGTCTGGGCAGCACAAGATTTTTCAAGGTGGCAAGAGCAAAACACAGAGAGGGTTTAGTGGTGGTGAAGGTTTTTGCCATTCAGGATCCCTCATTGCCTCTAACCAGCTACAAGCAAGAGCTAGAGGAACTGAAGATCAGACTCCACTCTTGTCAGAACTGTTTGCCGTTTCAGAAGGCCACTCTCACAGAGAAAGCAGCCATTCTCTTTCGGCAATATGTCCGCGACAACCTGTATGATCGCATCAGCACAAGACCATTCCTCAACAATGTGGAGAAGAAATGGATTGCATTCCAGATCCTCAATGCTGTGGACCAGGCCCATAAATCTGGTGTACGTCACGGTGACATTAAGACAGAGAATATTATGGTGACCAGCTGGAACTGGGTACTACTTACAGATTTTGCTAGTTTTAAACCCACATATCTGCCTGAGGACAATCCAGCAGACTTCAATTACTTCTTTGATACATCAAGGAGGAGAACTTGTTACATAGCACCAGAGAGATTTGTGGATGGCAGTATGTTTGCTACAGAGAGTGACCAGACTACACCACTTGTAGACCTAACAAGCAACAGCCAGAGAACCAGAGGAGAGCTTAAACAGCCGATGGACATCTTCTCAGCTGGTATTGTACAGTTTGACTGTGTTAGTTGTTTTAAAACCCGAATCTCTGCTTTTCTAATTATTTATTTTACTTTTCAGGCTGTGTGATTGCAGAACTGTTCACAGAAGGAGTCCCACTTTTTGATCTCTCACAGTTGCTGGCATATCGCAAAGGACATTTTCAAACTGAACAAGTTTTGATGAAAATTGAAGACAGGAGTATCAGAGAACTGGTATTTGAATACGATTATTTGCATATTATGCTATATTATTGTCTAATGCATTGAATTTCCTCAGATATCTGTAAACAATGTCATATTCAGAGTGTGTCTTTCTTAATTTCCATAGGTTGCCCAGATGGTGCAGCGGGAACCAGAAAAACGTTTGACTGCAGAAGAGTACTTGAAACAGCAACGAGGAAAGGCCTTTCCAGATATCTTCTACACTTTCCTTCAACCTTATATGGCCCAGTTTGCCAAAGAGACCTTCCAATCTGCAGATGAACGAGTGCTAGTGATTCGAAAGGACCTGGAAAATATCATCCATAACCTGTGTGGTGGTGGGGGAAAAGCTGAGAAGCAAGAGAAGGCATCTCAAGAGCTTGGATCAACAAAAGAACATGGGCTGGTTGTGCTGGTGTCAGTGATCACCTCCTGCCTGCAAACACTTCGTTCCTGTGATTCGAAGCTAGCGGCACTTGAGTTGGTGCTCCACCTGGCCAGCAGGCTGAGTGTGGAAATATTGTTGGACCGAATTACTCCTTACTTACTGCACTTCTGCAATGACTCCATGCCTCGTGTTAGAGCTGAGGCAGTGCGCACACTAGCTAAGGTCTTGGCACTGGTGAAAGAGGTGCCTCGCAATGACGTTAACATCTACCCAGAGTACATCTTGCCTGGAATTGCACATTTGGCCCAGGATGAAGCTACTATTGTCAGGCTTGCTTATGCAGGTAACGACTAGCTAATATAGTCTGTCACAAATTTACTGACGTACACAAAGGTATTTATTTACAGTCACCTTAATATTTGTTTAACTGAGTTGGAATGATTTTTACATTAGAGAACATTGCCCATCTGGCTGAGACAGCTCTGCGTTTTCTGGAACTGGTGCAGGAGAATAACTTGAACTCAGAACAGGACTTAAATGGAGAAGATTCAGAGGAAACACTTCATCCCAATGAAAACTATGATTCAGGTACTTGTTCGCCCAGCAGCAATTTCCAGTTCTAAGTAAATTTCAAGATTTTAGAGAGCAATTTGGAATTGACACATAAATATTTTTGTTATTTTGCATTAAAAAAAGACAGTACAGATTTACACTTGGCATTATTATTTTATTATTTTTATTTAATGTATCAATATTAAATGGGAGTAACAAGTTATTAGATCAAAATTATAGCGATATTGTCTTTGCTAGTGTTTTTTTCAAGGTTTGATCATTATTGAAACTGTTTTTTATATTACATTAACTATCTTTCTTGTGGTCTGTCTTCTCTTTCTAGAACTGCAGGCATTGCATGAGATGGTTCAGCAGAAGGTGGTAACACTTCTCAGTGACCCTGAGAACATTGTCAAGCAAACACTGATGGAGAATGGCATCACACGTCTCTGCGTGTTCTTTGGAAGACAGAAAGCCAATGATGTGCTTCTTTCTCACATGATCACCTTCCTTAATGATAAGAACGACTGGCACCTTCGTGGAGCCTTTTTTGACAGTATTGTGGGTAAGTTTGCATCATTGTTATAAGGTGCTAGATAAACGTCCCGTTGGTCTTACACCCACAGCCAAATACCAGCAAGTACCCATTTGACCTTTTTCATCCTTCTCTTACAGGGGTAGCAGCATATGTGGGGTGGCAGAGCTCGTCCATTCTGAAGCCTTTGCTACAGCAGGGGTTAAGTGATGTGGAGGAGTTTGTCATTTATAAAGCCCTCAACGCCCTCACCTGTATGTGCCAACTGGGACTGTTACAGAAACCACACATCTATGAGTTTGTCAGTGACATTGGTGAGAAAGAAATTGTAAAATTAACATTACATATAATTTACTTTACTGGTATATACAGTAATTAATATGTTGGTTTATAATTTGCATTAATTACATGTTCTAATCAATAAAAGTAACACATTCTTTAGAGAGACGTGTATTTTATTTTCTATTTATTTACAATGTATTGGGCTCAAATAGACTTCCATTGTGCATTAAAATATGCCCTGTGCAAACATTATGGCACATTTTTAAACATAATTTTAGTTTTGTTTACTGCAGAAGATGTTTCCTGATTGATACTTCAAAAAATGAACAAACATTAAGCTGATAATATGAGCGTAGCATGTACAGCATTTTGTAAACATGTTTAGAGCAGTCAAGAAACATGTTTATGACTTTTGCCTTGCCAGCTCCTTTCTTGTGCCATCCCAACCTGTGGATTCGTTATGGGGCTGTAGGATTCATCACTGTGGTTGCACAGCACCTGAACATTGCTGATGTTTACTGTAAGCTCATGCCCCACCTCAACCCTTTTATTACCCAGCCTATTATACAGGTAAGAACTGCACATTTTTTATTAATTTCGTATTCTGCATGTTATGATACAACATACCGGTAATCATAAAATACAAAGAAAATAGCTGCTTATGCTTAATGGTTAATAGCAGCTGGTAGGAAAAAAAAACCAGATAATCAGACTGGTCCCAAACCTTTTTGGTTCCACGGACTGGTTTAATGTCAGACAATATTTTTGCGGACCGGCATTTAAGGTGTCGCAGATAAAAACAACAAAATAAAATGATACGACCAACACAAAAACTGGTATTTTGTAAATATAATAAAAATGAATCCACTGTGTAGTTATGTAACTTTTTTAGCAGCGTCTTTCTGAAATGTGCTAACAACGATCAGAGTAGCTTCCTCCTCTGCCCCTCATGCGGGCTGGTCGCTATGGTAACGCGTAAACGGTCTTTTCAGAATATGTTTTCAGTGCTGTTGTGGCGATCTAAGGGTTTTCTGCCATGACTTTCATCCAGAATGCCATCAAAGTTGATGTCTCGAAATTACTTAGATGCTATGGATTGAGATCATATTAAAAAAAAAAAAATTTTAATCTTTTGTATGTAGCGGTCCGGAGCCCGGTGGTTGGGGACCAACTCTTTTCAACCAGTCATTATCTGTGTTCTAAGTCCTCCTCACAGGTAGTGCTGATCTAGAATATGTTTTTGTGACAATTATTGCTTTATTTGAAAAATACTTGTTAATACCAGGTCAGATTTTTTTGGTTCTGTCATGGCTAACTGTTGTACAGTAATTAGAAGTAAAGGGCAAGGTTATTATAGTTAACAAAAACAAACGAAAAAACTAAAACTAAAATCAAAAAAGCATTTTCGTTAACTGAAACTGAAAGTAAAAAAAAAATTATTTAAAAATCTGTTATTTGTGTATACAAAACGAACTTAAACGAACTAATATTATAGCAAAAACGTCCTTCGTTTTCGTCTTTGTAA
>JBBIGC010000007.1:21881655-21895860 GCA_037576955.1 Lepidarchus adonis | reverse complement strand
AATGAAAAATAAAAGTTAAAAATAGATTAAAGAACCTAAATGTAATAGCAGTAAAAGCAATATATAATAAAATTTACCCCCTGTTGTATCTTCAGTGTCCTGTAGTACAGTAAAACCTAAATAAAGATGTGAATCACAAAAGCATATTTCATACACAAAAACACCACGTGTAGCTGTTGAGTTACAAATAAAGAACTACTTTTTTAAAAAAAAATTGTGTAAATATTAAAAAACTGCTAGAATAATCAGACTCATAAGTGGCCCCCCTGTAAACATGCCCCTGGTTAACTTCATGCAAGCAGGCATCCACACTTTAAGGACTGGTTGAGCCATTGGCTCAAGACTCACAAGCACTAACATCACTTCCATGCAACAAGAGCAAATTCCTAGTGAAAATGCTTAAGGCATAGCTGTTACTTTAAGAATATCTCTGTATAGGCTGTGGGAGACAGGTGACTTACTGTATGTCATACATGTGTCGATGCATTCAAGTTCCGTTCTAAAACGATTGCTGTTACCGTCGCAACCTCCGTACCAGAAGGATGAACATGCATGGTCTGCTCTATCATAGTACCACCTTTGCACAAAATCTCCACATATGGTGCCACTGTCCATATCCAGAAAACACTGGGCTGAAAGCAAAACAATCTTACAACAGGAAAGAAACATGCAGGGAACATGCAGGAATCCAACCAGACATTCTCACTACTCACTACACACTACTCACAACGGCAAGTGAACACATGCATCACCACAGTTGTATCCTCAGATCATATGATGATGATGATTATTATCTAATATTTTAAAATAAAATATAACTTATTCTTTTTTTAATATTACCCAAAAATAAACAATGTACATATTATTATTATTATTGTATTTTATATTATTATTATTATTATTATTATTATTATTATTATTATTAACAATATTGTTAATATTAATATTATTATTATTAATATTATTACTTAAATAGATGTAATTGCAATATTTATTATGACTATTTTTAGACATTACCCCAAAATGTACACCATGTACATATGATTATAATTATTATTAATATTATTTGTGTTATTTTTTATTTATTATTGGGGTTTTTTGTCATTGATTTGCATGACAAGTCAAATATTTTTGCTGTAAAAAAGAAATAAACTTCTTAACTGTTTTGCATTTTTATGTCCATATGTTATTACCATTTGAATCTCCACGTCCTGGGGTCAACGGCGTTCTATTTCCATAGTCAGTCTCAGTGTATCCTGTGTCTTCCTCCTCCTCCTCTTCGTTCTCCTCAGGGTAAACAATGGTCGGCAGAGGAATCCTGTGAAATTTAGTTGAACTGTTATAAATCTGCTTTTATCATCATGGCCTTTGTGGAACTGGGAGAGGGTTACCTATCAACAGGAGATCTTTCTGCAGTCTCAAGAATATCACCATCAAGATCGACCTGACCCTGGTCCCGGCCCTGGCCCTGGCCCTGCTGTAAAATATCACACTGTCTTCTGAGCACCGGAGGTGGGTAGGTGTTCATTTCCTCTGTATACAAACAGTGAGAAAGCACATTAACAAACAACTTAATCACACAATTACAAGACATCAAATTCATAACTTGAAAAGTAACCAGTAAACATCTAGAGAGCTTAAATTCCCTTACTTCTAAGGATGTGGAGGAATGTCCTCACAAAGCGACGGGCATACTCCTGTTCCCCTTGCTTCACGTGGCCCAGGTGAACAATGTGCTGTTCCATGGGGATGCTGGCGAGTTCCTCCACCTGAGTGCTGTTGAAATGATCCCCAACTGTGAGGACGCAGATGACTACGCCCTGGCACTTCCCCATTACCGAGATAAAGTCCAAATTTGCACTGTCATCAGTTTCCTCCCCAACAATAGCCAGCAGCATCTTGTGTTTGCGAGGCTTCGGGGCTACAAGAAGACTACGCAGGGCGGTCAGCTCCACAGCCCGACCCAGCCTGGAGTGCCCACCAGTCTGCTGTAAGTTTTGGAAGATGCTCTGCTTCATCATGTTGCGGTCCTGGTACTGCTGGAAGTCAAATATTTGCTTGAGTGGTGATTGGTCCACAGTGTAAGTGGAGCTTTGTTGGTAAAGAGCCACCCTAGTCTGTCCATCAGCTTTGTTGGGCTGACGGCTCACTTCAAGATGGTCTAGAACGGTGCTTAAAACCTGCTTCACGCCCTCATAATGATCTTCTTGTATGTTTCGGGAGCCATCCACCAACAAGGCCAGATCCATGTCCAGCTGTATTGGAGCAGACCCTGTATTGCTGCTTGGACAATCTCTAGCTGGGTTGCAAGGATCTGAGAAAAAGGAATAAGTCAAGTCAGAGTATTCACAGGCACTGTTACCTGCTTATTTTGTCACAAGAAAATAGTGTATTATTCCAGGAGCTCACAATCCCAGTCCTGGTGACTCAATATTCAATATCCACTTCCCCCGATCAACCTATCATAGTGTAAGACTGACCAAGACTGTGATTGGGAACCCCTGGTTCCTTTGTAGTAGATCACTAGGAAAACACTGTATATTGTGTAGATCATAATCACTTCACAGCACATCATAACTGTGAAGCAATTGATTTACCATAGCAGAGAATACACTGCTGGATCCTCCTTAGGGCTGTGGTCTGGTTCTGTGGTCTCTCCAGCACGACCAAAATAAAGCTCCCTGTCTCATCAGCCTGTATTACAATAGATGACAGAAGGAAAGGAGATGGAAGTATAATAAATCTGTGATACTCTGGCCCTGCAAGGCTACAATACAGCATGGTTTTAGTGATTTCCCTGCTCAACTCATGTCACATAGTATGTATAAATCACAAAACTGTGTAGAATACTAGTACTTTATGTGACTGTTGTCATTTTTCCTACCTCAAAAGCACGACGGACGTTGGGAGCATTCCTAAATGCAATAACACCAAGGTTGATGTCAAGAGCCTTGTATTCCAGAACAGCTGTGGTAATGGATGTCACATCTTGGGACTGTCCACCGGTTAGGAAGATTGCCACTTTCCTCATCAATACCCCTTGCCTCACACGTTTGAAGACATGTCTGGCCACAAAACGCATGGCTACACCAATGTCACGCGGGTTGGACGTGCGTTCCAGAGCAATGTTCTGAACAGCTTCCACCAGGTCCTTCTTACGGCGCACGTCAGAGAAACGGATGAGGTACTTGGTGCTGGAGCTGTAGGAGACCACAGCTACTCGGGTTCCAGAGGGACAGCTGCTTTCAGCTATGTTGATGCCCTCCACTAGAGAGAGGAGGGTGGTGCGCATCCTATCAAACAGCGCAGGAGTCATGCTGGCAGACATGTCCAGTCCAATGACCAGTTCAGTGGGGTAGACAGGGCAGGTGGCATCAGCTAGAGGTGTAGTCACACCAAATGAGGGGAAAACACAGTCAAACTCTCTCAAAATATTGTCCTTCTAAAATATTCAAATGTTAAAGGGAAATTACAAAAGACATACCTTTACAGCAAACTGTTGGAGTGAAAAAGTACATTAGAGTTAATTAGAGTCAAATTAGAGTTGATACAATAGTGAGCCACCACAGGCAAATTACATTTTGTTAATATTTTTGAAAATACATAAAATTCCCTATATCATTCTGTTCCAACCATGGTGGCACAACCTGGAGGTTCACTGTTCTCCACATTTTCACTGCTCACAGCTCATTCAACAACCCCTTATGTACATACACAATTCCTCATACAGTATATATATATAGATCATTTCCTCCAAACGTTGCATAATGCGATATACATTGGGTCAAAAAAGTATTTTGCAGCCACTGATTCTGCAAATTGTCCCACTTAAAAAGATGAGAGAGGTCTATAATGTTCATAATTGGAGGCACACCTGTGCATGTATGTACATTTAAAGTGGTGTCAGTTAACCTATCAGGAGCTTCCAAAGCCATGACATCATCATCTGAACTATCCCAAACAGTTTAAAGGTATAGTAACCGTATTCTGATATTTAGCAAAAATAAAAAAAAAGTCATTAAAAAGTAATGGTTTTGTCTGATTTAATATCAGAAAGTGAGAAAAACAAGTTATATGTCTTTTTATACAGTGTATTTAAACGTCTGGTTTCAACTGTATATCTTGTTATTACTGAAAACACAATTAGTTCCTCATCTCAGAAAGTACAGAGTTGATCATTACACATAATATCACTATGTAACAGACTAACACAGAGATTCTGAATGCAAAATCAGAACTTGATCAGACAAAAGATCACTTGAAACAGATGCAACAGCACCTTCTGTTCTCAAAGTCCTCACTGTCCCCTAAAATACAGCCTCCATTTCCTGTATTAATAAGCTCTGCACCTGAATGACTAATTGGCATGTACTGTCTATAGTCTATTATATATTATTATTTATTTATTAAGTTTCAGACTGCAGCCAATTCACAAAAGTCTTCTTGGGGAGAATTATAACCATACTGCATGAAGTTTTGCATATTGAAAATAGTTCTAGAAGTATTGTGTAGCTGCACGATCTTTAATGAAACTTTTAATTTGGAGAATGTTTTAATATATGATCCACAGTTTAGATATGTGCCATAACAATTACACTTACCACAGTTGTTCCGCACATAGGTGATCAGTTCACAAGTCTAAAAGAATACAAGATAAGTTTCAATCAGTAAGAATATTTTCACCATCACATGAAATGCAAACTTGTACTTACAGTCATTGCTCTGCTTCCTGGGGGTCCCTTAGGGCCCTAATAAGACACCAAATACATGCTGGTTAAATTAATAGTACATTTTATAATCTGACAATCAAATAATTGTAAAAATAGTCACAGACCCTGTGGCCAGCTGGTCCAATGGAACCAGGATTACCGGCTCCTCCTGTCCTCCCTGCGTTTCCCTGTCATCACACAACAAAACAGGTATGAACATCACAGCATTGTGACTGCAAGACATACAGACACATTTTATATACAGACATACAGACACCAGTTTATATTTGCCGAGTTAGTAGATGCATGTTCTTACCCCTCTTCCCATGTTCCCTTTTGGACCATTACCTCCAGATGTCCCAGCATCCCCTGCTTGACCCTGAACATAAAATAAATTACTGTCATTCATTTATGGACAGTCAGTGGTTTTGATATGTTTAAACTGTTTGTCATGTTCTCTATCACTCAGCACTAGTCTTGGGGTGGCTGGGTGCAATTTTCAACAGCAATTCTGATTACAGTTTCATGTCAAACATATGTATATCTGCACTGTAAGATGATGGTCATTTTACCTGAAGCCCAGGATGACCAGGAAATCCAGTATCTCCCTTTGAAATGAAAACAAATTTTAGCTGCTTGTTTAAAATATTAGTAAAAAATTGCACTGTCCAAGAACTCCATTAAAATACAGTTTATATAGTTTCTATATATGAGTCTTATATGCAGTATACAGTACATGTTGTTTATAAACGTAAATGTAACCCATACATACACACACAGGTATTACCTTCTGTCCTTTACGTCCTGCTAATCCATATCCATCTTGGCCATCAGATCCCTATTGAGGAGAAAGAAACAGCACAGTAAAGGTGATACAAGACAAAAAAGCCTTCCATACTTTCTCAGGCTCATCCTGAGATAAATAGACTTCTGAAGTCCTGAACTGAATTCCTGTACTAAGGCTATGGGCAGTGTGATAAGGCGGTTGTTTCTGTTACCAGTTTTTTGGGGAAATGTTCAGCATTTGTTATGTTAGTCTTATTCTATGTTAGAATAAAGAAAGATATGATAAACACATTTCTGTAAAACAATATTTGTGGGGCTATTTAGTAGAGGGGGGCAAAAATGTTGTATCTTTATTGATACTTTGAGAACTTTTCCAGATTTTTCATCTTAAAAAGAAAATATATATTTACAGATGCTGATCATAAAATTAGAATATTGTAAAAAGGTTCAATATTTATTGACATTCCTTTCAGAAAGTGAAATTCATATATTAAATTATATTATTTCTTGGAATTCTGATGATTATGGCTTACAGTTAATGAAACCCAAAATTCACTGTCTAAGAAAATTTGAATATTGTGAAAAAATTCAATCTTAGAAAGTCATGATGTCACATCCTAATTAGCTAATTAGCCCTCTAACACACTTAGCACCTTTTTGTGCGTTTGCTTTTTACTTTCTAGCATATTTGATCGTTTCTTCATGCATTTTTGTTGAATTTTTGTGCACTTCCCCCTATTGACAACAATGTAAAATGAAATGCTAGCTTTCATACGCTTAAAAATGTGCTCATTGAAACCCATTTAAAACACTATTTTTGATCCTGGTAAAAAAAAAAGTATCGAACATGCATTTCCTCTGTCCTGCAGTCCTTCTGAGTCTTCAGGCTTGCAGTGTGTGCTCTGTTTTTTTTTTTCAACAATGACATCATTTTTACCATATATGGTAAATGGAGAAAATTTGTGCTTTCTCCACCAGCTGCCACCCATACTATATCAATCCCCCTCATTTCTCCAGGAGTGATCGAGGTGTTTAAATTGTTAATATAACTGAGGCTCTTTGTCAAACTATTACAACAAATGTTTTTTTATGTTTTTGCACACCCATGTGTCTACAGAGTCCAAATAATATAACCGTATGACAGTTTGCATAAAAGCACATGTAGCTTTCACGTTGTCATTTCCTTACTCTAAGTCATGTGTGTTTTTTGCAAACGTTCAAAGCACCAAGACATTTTTTATTATGAAATACATATCTACACAGAGGCACCTGCACATCTTTGAAATAAATGACAGATTATTTATTCTCCAGCACATCAAAGTCAGAACCAAAAACAGACCCCGATTTTGTTTACGTGGCTGGAGGTGCAAATCCAGGTGCAGTGAAATTCCAAAGTGCCAGAACATTTTTATTATGAAATACATATCTACACAGATGCACCTGCATATCTTTGAAATAAACAACAGATTATTTATTCTCCAGCACATCAAAGTCAGAACCAAAAACAGACCCCAATTTTTGGGGAAAAGGTCAGCATTTGTTATGTTAGTCTTATTCTATGTTAGAATAAAGAAAGCTATGATAAACACATTTCTGTAAAACAATATTTGTGGGGCTATTTAGTAGAGGGGGGCAAACATGTTGTATCTTTATTAATACTTTTCCAGATATGTCACGATTTTTCATCTTAAAAGGAAAATATATATTTACAGATGCTGGTCATGAAATTAGAATATTGTAAAAAGGTTCAATATTTATTTACATTCCTTTCAGAAGGTGAAATTCATATATTAAATTATATAATTTCTTGGAATTTTGATGATTGAAATAAACAACAGATTATTTATTCTCCAGCACATCAAAGTCAGAACCAAAAACAGACCCCGATTTTGTTCAGGCAGCTGCTGCTACAGCGCAAAGTAAAAGTCTATAAAAGAGAAGCGGATCTCATTTCATTGTCATTTCAACTGCTACGATGGCGAGACTATACAGCACAGAGGAGATGTGGCCATGGTATTAGATTCAGATGCCGATCCCGAGCCCACTGCACAGGAGAGCTCATCGGACACGGATGAGGACAGCGACACAGACACTAGCTCATCCTCCACCTGCTCCAGCGAGTCAGCTGAAAGTGGAGAAGAGGAGACACCGGACTTGTCCTGGACATCTAAAAATGGAGAAATTGTCTGGGCTCCGACAAATTCTGCTACCCTCAAATATAATCTTCCGGGCACAGGACTGACGCCAGGACCCACCCGTGGCCAGAGTCGGTGAGATTGTGGAAAGTTTTGATTTATTTTTCACAGCAGCCATCACGGCACACATTACCAAGTACACCAACCTGCATGAGGAGATAGACGGTCCAGTAGAGGAAAGACGTTGATGACACCACCATACGCGCCTACTTCGGGCTGCTCCTGTTGGCCAGTGTTTATAGGTCCCGGGGCGAAGCAACCCGCAGCCTCTGGGATGGTGAGACAGGCCGCCACATCTTTCGGGCTACCATGTCTGTGACGATATTTGAAATGATTTCCAGAGTGCTACGGTTTGATGACTGACTCTCCAGACCGCGGTGCTGGGACAATGACAAGCTGACTGCAGTCCGGGAGATATGGGACATGTGGACTGACCAGCTCCCACTGGTCTTCAACCCAGGAGAGGAAGTTTGTGTGGACGAGGAACTGGTGCCATTCAGGCGTAGATGTAAATTCCGGCAGTACATGCCTATGAAGCCGGAGAGATATGGACTTAAATTATGGGTAATCTGTGACACCAAGACTACACCTGTCTACACCTTCCACATGCTCCAGGGGCCACCAGCCTAATTTTTCAGGCTCGCACTGTCAGGGGTGTACCCTGGTCTTCGTGCCCCATGTGCTTTTTGTTTTGTTTTTCCTGCCACATGTAGTTTGTTTTGGTCTGTTGTCTGTCACGTGGTCTTGTCAGGTGATTCCCCAGGTGTTCCTAGTTTGTCTGTGTATTTAGGTCCCTGTGTCCCAGTCCTTGTCGTGAGTCCATGTTTGCGTTAGTCTGTGCATGTAACGTATCTTGTGTCAGTATTTTGTCTTTGTTTGTGCTATACTACTTGTAAATAGTTCGTAGGTTAATAAACCTGCATTCGCTGGAACATCTGGTCTGCGTTTACTCCTAAACCCACCTTGAATCGTTACACGCACAGGCTCAGGTACTTTTGCAACCGGTTCAACCAACCCCCAACCCACACCCAGCCACACATCCACTTGCAATGTGAGATGGCAGTGTGTGCTTTGCATCACACGCAGAGTTGTTTGTGGCGTTTGTGAAAAATGTAAGAAACATGTTTGCAAGGAGAATAGCATCAGTATTTGCTCATCCTGCCACAACTGAACTGTTTTTATAGCGTTGCCACATTATTGTTGTTGTTGTAATTGTAATTCTTTCACTGTTGTTATTCAGGTTATGTTAATTTTCAAGTTGATGTTCTTGCACTTGTTGTTGTCTAATAAATAAGTGAAAATGTTACATGGGCACAAGGTGAAGTTCTTTGTTACAGACCAAAAAAGAATGTTGATTTAAAATGTATAGTTTATAAGGTTTTTATAGCCTGTCTTTATAGAGCTCATTTTGGGGACAGAGGTGTAATAACGTTAGTATATGACACTGTAAAAAGGCATATAAATTAAGTATTCTGCTAATCTTTCACATATACCAGACTGCAATAATCAGTGCACAAATAATCCATTTTGCATGAAGTATATTGAAAATAAATAATTTTGTGTGTTTTTTAGGTCATAAAATACAGTTGCATAAACTTGTTTTAAAAAAAATGTTTTAAAAAATCATTAATGTTTGATATGTATGGCTTTGGCAGAAGCAGATGTAAAAAAATAAAAAATAAAAATATTAGAAAAAAATAATTGTTTATAAACTTTTAATACCTTGTTTTAATATGCGCACATTTATGTGTCGAAGGTTTAATAACGTTATTTTTTTAAGTGCATCAAAGGGTTAACTCAAAACACCTGCAAAGGTTTCCTGAGCTTTAAATGGTATCAGTCTGGGTCAGTCTACACAATCAGACTGCTGACTTGACAGATGTTCAGAAAACGGTCCACAAGGAGGGTAAGCCACAAAAGGTAATTGCTAAAGAAGCTGGAAGTTCAAAGAGTGCTGTATCCAAGCATATTCATAGAAATTTGAGTGTACGTAAAAAGAGTGGTAAGAAGAGCTGCACCACCAAAAGGGACAACTGCAGCCTTGAGAGGATTGTCAAGCAAAATCCATTCAAGATTATGGGGAATCTTCACAAGGAGTGGACTGAGGTTGGAGTCAGTGCATCCTGAGCCAGAGACAATGTCTGAAGTGTCTTACCTGGGCTTAGGAGAAAAATAACTGGACTGTTTAGTGGTCCAAAGTCCTCTTTTCAGATTAATGTAAACTTTGGAAATCAAGGTCCCGGAGTCTGGAGAAAGAGTGGAGAAGAACAGAATCCATGTTGCTTAAAATGCAGTGTGAAGTTTCCACAGTCAGTCATGATTTGAGGGCCATGTCATCTGCTGGTGTTGGTCACTGTGTTTTCTGAAGTCCACACTCAACACAACCACTTACCAGGAAATCTTAGAGCACTTCATGCTTCCTTCTGCTGACAAGCTGATTTCATCTTCCAGCAGGACTTGGCACCTGCCCACACTGCCAAAAGCACCAAAAACTGGTTTAATGACCAGGGTGTTACTGTGCTTGATTGGCAGCAAACTCTCCTGATCTGAACCCCATAGAGAATCTATGGATTATTGTCAAGAGGAAGATGAGACACCAAAACCAACAATGCAGACGACCTGAAAGCTGAGATCAAAGCAACCTGGGCTTCCATTACATCTCAGCAGAGCCACAGGCTGATCTCCTCCATGACACGTCACATTGATGCAGTAATTCATTCAAAAAGAAGCCCACCCAAGTATTGAGTGCATAGGAATGAACATAGTGTAATGGTCCTGGGGTGCTCCTATTGGCTATGTGGGAGAGGTGCATCATGGGAGTTGGAGATGTGTGCATGTTTATGCCTGTTGTGCTTGTTCTACGTGTTCCAGGTGAAAGAGCAGCACAGAGACAAGTTGCTTGTGTTGTGTTGTGTTCGTGTGAGCAGGCGGCCGATGGATGGGCATCAATCGCCTTTCCTTGCTCACAAGTTCATGCTCGTACGCGTCATAGCCACTAGGGGATGCACAGGTATGGATTAGTCTTAATTAAGACTGGTAAATAAATCCGGCGGGCATTAAGGCCTGTTCTAAACCATAACTCTGTGTGCGAGTGTTATTGGTGGATCTTCCCTTCCCAGAAGAACCGCTACAATACTTTTCAGAAGCCTGACACTTCTGTTTTAAAAATCCTTATTTGTGATATTCTAATTTTCTGAGACAGTGAATTTTATGGTTTACTTATCTGTAAGACATAATCTTTGGAACTCCAAGAAAAAAGGCTTGACATATTTTACTGTGTAATGTAAATCTATATAATATATGGATTTCACTTTCTGAAAGGAATGTCAAAAAAGATTGAACTATTTCACAATATTCTAATTTTATGACCAGCACCTGAATATCTGTATGTATGCATATGAGAACAAATTATTTTTCTTCAGTGTTTCTCATACCCCAGTAAAATACGTTTACTTACACAAGACTAATGATGCACTCTGAAATAAAACATGAAGTTCAACAGTGCTTTTTAATTACTGACAATAAGTCTGATAGTAAAGCTATTCTAAATGTATCTTCAATTTGATCAGGAGCAACTTAAAATCCAGTTGCATCCTCAGTTTGTCAGGTGCGCTACTCACTGGCAATCCTCTGGGCCCCGGTGGTCCAGTAGCTCCTTTTACTCCAGGATCACCTAGCTGGCCCTGCACAAGAACATAGAGACATGTTTTAAAGGTAGATATTAAAGTAATAATTAAACCCTGAGCTATAAAAATTAAAGTGATCAAACTCACCTTGGGTCCCCTTGGTCCTATATTTCCTCTAGATCCGAAGCCTCCTGGAGTGCCAGGGGCTCCCTAGAGGAAGGTAATCTCTGTATTAAAAACAAAAGACTGAACAGTGTACTTGGAATGTATTCCAGTGCAATGAAAAACCTTTTGGCTGGAAGTGTACCTGAGGACCTGGTAAACCAGGAGTACCTTTCTGGCCTGGAACACCAATGGGACCAATTCTTCCCTGGAGAGAAACAAGGAAGTGGATCCTTTTCTTAATAATGTTCCAAATTCAAATGGGAAGAGGTTGGCCAAGTTTTCTTAAAAGCAAAATACAACTCTTTAGGACCTTGTACTGACAAGAACATTCATCAATTGTTTTATCAACCCTCCATTTACAGCTTAATGGATTCAAGCATTTCAGTTCACTCTCTCTTGGAGGAAGTTTTAGGTTCTTAACCTGTAATTTTCTTGGCTTGGAGCATAGGTAAACTGTCTTTCCAGCTTATTTTCTAAGCCATACGAATGGGAATGGGAAGTTGAACAGAGACAATGTTAGTGTAAATAACCTTCCCAAACTCCCTCCTTTAAACCATGGAATGAATGATGCTGGAACTCCTTAAAGACTTAAAAGTCTGTCTAGATCAGTGTCAAACTTTGTTCCTGGAGAGCCGGTTTCCAGCACAGTTTGCTAGTTCCTTTCTTAAAACACATTCATTCAACCTGGCAATTAACTGTCCAGGATTTTCCCATACTTCCCTGGTAGATAATAGTTCCAGAGCAGAAATAAAAGAATATCTTAACAAATTAAATTTTCTCTCTATATCACTGGGATTTGGAGAAGATTGGTCACAGCTTTGTAAAGGCAATTCCAGCAGAGGGAGCCAGGTTGCCATTATAAATCTAATCTGTCATGTACAACATTGCCCTAAAGTCATGCTGCCCTTTTTTGTGGAAAGAATGAAATATTACCCTGTTCCTCTGCTACAATGTGATAGGAAGATTATATCAAAGACAAAAATCTTTTTTGTTCAATATTTTAAAACCATTTCACACATGCAATACAATTCAACACTACCGAGCTGTCTTTGCTTTACAAAATTCTCCTAAAGGAAAAGTTAACAAAAGGTTAATCTTCAAAAATTATACATAAAATAAAATCTCTGTGATAGAGTATTTGAGAAACAACTATATTGACTATTAGCATAAAATAATCTGACAAAAAATATAGCTGTACCAGTGGACCTGTTGCTCCAGGAGTTCCTTGCAATCCAGATGTTCCTGGTGGACCTCTGGGACCCTGAAAATAAAGTTCAGTTTGAATATGACTTTGAAAAAGATATTATTAGTGCTAAATTTTAAGTTTAAATAGAAAATGTAAAGACATGATATTCATTCTAGATCATCCAAGCATAAACCATACCAGAGGACCTGAAGCGCCACGTCTACCTTTTTGACCCTGAAACACAGAGATTTTATTTATTACGTTTATTTGATAGGGACAGATACATTATAACATAGACCATCTGAACAAAGCAGAAGTCCCATACATCATGGTGCTTATAGCGAGAGCTAATTTGCAGCACTTGTCCCTAGATGGGCTTTTTTAACCCAATATAACCCAATAATTTAACATTCAATATACAACAATTACCATGATAATAAAAAAGTTGACAATGATACAAACAACATATTCAATTACAGGCAGATTCAACAGAGATACAAGTAAAATATTAAACATGATTACAGCTTTGTTGTTGATACAGCCACATTTTTGTTTGTTTCTTAAAAATACGGAAACCAGTCACAGATTTTAAATGCACAGGAAGTGAGTTCCAGAGTCCCACCCCTTTCACAGAGAGAGCACTTGAATGGAGATAGAGGACAAATCAAAAGAAGAGGATAAAACAAGCTTGCTAAAGGTGATTAAAGAGAACTTACAGGCTTGCCAGGATCTCCAGTTATTCCTGGGTTGCCATCTTGTCCTATCTCACCCTGTGAGTGATGCAGAAGAGTTTTTGGCAGTTGGTACTATGAAACTTTAGGGAGGTAATGCAGTTCTTTTTTAGACACTGATTATAGTCATGCAACACAATTTCTAAATGCGTAGAACTATGGTTCTAAAAAAGTATGTTAAATCCCTTGGTGATTGAATGGAAATTCTTGGTAAAGAGACGACATACCATGCGGCCTGGGTTTCCCATCTCGCCTTTAGGTCCTCGGATGCTGTTATCAATTCCAGACTCGCCCTTAGAGGAAGAAAATGACACTGAAAAGTCATCACTATTAGAAGCTGTCTATAGCGCCTGTGTGGCATAAGAAACCATTCATCTTCTCTTTCTCTTTATATAAACACAAACACAAAACTCTCAAAACATTTCATAGCACGCGACTCAAATCATCAGCTTTACTTACATGTCACAAATGCAGTGTTAGATGAAACTGACTTTCTGTCAAAGCATAGAAAATACACTCTCTGAACCACAATACTTTATTTTGAGTGGAGGAATAGAAGGGAAGTCAAACTTAAAACACGCTTAATTCTCCACACATGTACATCAAAAGATCTCGCATGCATGCCAGAATCAATCTGAGTCTCCAGGCCCTGTTTTGATGTTCTGTTTTTTCTACACATAGTTTGTGCATAGGAAAACATTATTTGCATTTCCCTCCCTCAGACATATGCTTTATTGTGTGTGTGTGTGTGTGTGTGTGTGTGTGTGTGTGTGTGTGTGTGTGTGTGTGTGTGTGTGTGTGTGTGTG
>JBBIGC010000007.1:21858819-21872845 GCA_037576955.1 Lepidarchus adonis | reverse complement strand
GCCTGGTTCCGAGAATCGAACCTGGGACCCTTCGGTCACAAACCCACCTCTCTAACCATTAGGCTATGGCTGCCCCACTCGACCATGCAGCCCATCTTTCTTCAAGTTCCTCCTTATTTTGCATCCTTAAAACAGCCAGACCACATTTTTTCAGAAAGTCATGTATTTCAAGTTATTTGTGGCTTTTTCTTTGCATCCCGAAAGAAGTTTTGGGGGGATGCAGTTTTGACTGAAGATTTAGTTGTTCTACCTGACCGTGGTTTGTTTTCAACAGAACCCCTAATTTTCCACTTCTTAATTAGAGTTTAATCACTGCTGATTGGCTTTCTCAATTCCTTTCATATTTTCTTATATCCCTTTCCTGTTTTATAGACTTCAACTAACTTTTTCCGTAGATTCTTTGACAATTCTTTTGGATTCAGAATCCAAAAAACATCAGTGTAGCACTGGATGAAAGCTGCAGGGGTCTGTCAGGAGTCCAGAAACTCATTTATACTCACCCAGCAAACAGATCACAGGTGAAGATAGTTCCTTTAATAGCCATTCAAACCTGTTTGTGTCAAGTTGTGTGCATGTTATCAGGTTATCAGGGTAGTTTCTCTTGTAATTATTTAAAAGGAGTAAGCACAGTTGTTTGACAATAAATAGCTTCAGCCAATCACTAACCCTGAGTAAAAGAAAAAAAAATGTGTGTTGCTTATCATGAATTTTGTCGGGTTATTTATGAGCACAACTGTATCTACAATGATCATACATCTGGCATGTTTGCTACTAATGCATTGCATATTTTTATCTCCAGGATGCAAGGCTAACTTGGCTGATATTGTTTTCGTTGTGGATGGCTCTAGTAGCATTGGTGACACAGATTTCCTGAAGGTGAAGCAGTTCCTCCACACTTTCATAGAGGGCCTTGATATTGGAGATGAAAGGGTCAGAGTCGGAGTTGTGCAGTTTAGTAATGACCCTTACAAAGAATTCCTGCTGGGGGAGTATACAAACAAAAACGATCTACTGCAGAAAGTGGACAGACTTGTCTACCGAAAGGGAGGCACTGAAACGGGAAAGGCCCTCAAGTTTGTCCAAGAAAATTACTTCAAACAAGCAGTTGCCCGTCAAAATGTACCTCAGATTGCTGTGGTGATCACAGATGGAGACTCAGCTGATGATATGAAGACACCAGCCATGGAACTGCGTAGACAGGGGGTTTTCATCTTCACCATTGGGGTCGGTACAGTCAACTTTGTGGAGTTGCAGGCAATTGCCAACAAACCTTTTCAGCGGTTTGTGTTCAACTTCAGCAACTACCAGGAACTGCTGAGAGCAACTGATAGCACGATGGATAGAGTGTGCATCTCAATGGAGGACCAGCAGAAGGGTAAAGCTCTGCATGATGCTTAAATATTCAATCCCAGTCAAAAGACTGACCATACCTACAAATGAAGAGACATATTAACTAATATATATTTTTCACATCAGTCACAATATCACTGTGAACTAACCCATATAAAATACTGCAGGGGCTGAAAAAATTAATTGTAGTGCACCTCTGCAATGATGTAGAAATATATCATATTTTACTGGAAGCTTTGAAGACTCAAGGTGTCCAAGGTGTTTCAGTGCAAGTAGTCATGCAGTAGTCTTTCAAGTAACCAAAAGAAATACTTAAATGTTATTCAGTATACATTGTTTCAAGTGAAAGGTTATTTATAAAAGTTATTTATTATACATTGATTGTTTCTTAAGTTTTGCATGTATTAGAACTGCCTGTCTGTACTAAATGCCTTTTTTGTTTCTGTTTCAGCTTTAGCTCCAAGGTTTGCAGATGTGTTTGTGCTGGTAGACAGCTCGGCTCAGCAGACTGATGACATACGAAGGTTTCTCATCAGACTAGCCACTCAACTTAATGTGGGGAGTAAATCTAACCGGATGGCTTTGGCTCAGTTCAGTGAAGATGTTAATGTGGAGTTTCTGTTCAATGCGTACAAAACCAGAAATGAGGCGATTGGCCTTATTCGCAAGTTCCAACCCCAGGTCGCTGGCCAGCGCAACCTTGGACAAGCAATGGATTTTGTGCGTACTCGTCTGCTTAACGCCAACTCAGGAAGCCGAATTGCCCAGGGCTACAAGCAGAACCTGGTTGTGCTGAGTGCAGGAAATTCTGATGACAATGTACTCAGAGCAGTGCAGAGAATGAAGGCAGAAGGAGTGGCTATTATTGATGTTGATTTAAGCGAAAGGGTCGATCCCTTACTTGATATTACAGGTGCTTCTGAGGATCCTCCTTTGGATAAGATTCTGATTGCTACTTCAAAAAGAACCTTCTTCAGTGCTCAAACAAATTTCATTCAAATAGCACAAGATGTGAAGACTGTAATTGAAACTGTGGATGTGCCCAGTGTTGCTGGAGGTCAGTTTATCTTTGTTTCAGAATCAAAATCTTTTCATAAATTAATACGGTCAATAGTGCGCTCTCATTTCTGTGCAAAACAAGTTTGCTTCTACGCTGCTTCTTGGTGATTTTTTTAGCACATTTGAACAAGCAAAATTACACTCTCTTCAACACAGTGCCTACAGATATAAGTGTATTTCAACAAATGACACATAAAAGTTACATTTTGTCAATTTTTTCTCAAATAAAAAAGTCTGGAAAAAGTAATCATACCCTTACCCTTTCCATCAAGGAAAATGGGCAAAAGTGGTTTTTGATGCCAAGTGTGCATTTACCTTTTCAATAGAAGAATATTATATCTATTCATATTTCTTGTAGTTTTGTTCAAGTATATCTGTGGCATTGTGTTAAAGAGGATTAAATGTTCAAACATGTAGAAAAAAAATCACCTATTTATATTGTGCTTATTTTTTAACATGACTTTAACAAAGATGCTCAAAATATACAGCCTTGTTTTGTTCTGAATATAGCTTATATGACCATTGAGCTGTTCTACATAGCATGTTCATGTCTGTTTGTTTTACAGACTGCAAGTTGGCTCAGGTGGCAGATATTGTATTTATAGTGGATATATCAGACAGTATCACTCGTGATAACTTCTGGCTGATGCGCAGCTTCCTCAACAGCTTGATTAATGGTCTGGAGATGAACGCTACCAGAGTGAGGGTGGGAACAGTGCTGTACAGTGATACACCCAAGGCTGAATTCTACCTAAACACTTTTGACAACAAGGCTGATATTCTGCAGTACATTAATATTTTGCCATATAGAGGTGGTAATACCAACACTGGCAAAGCCCTGAAGTTTGCTAGAGAGAAAGTGTTCACCAAGGAGCTGGGAAGCCGACGTGCTCTAGGAGTACAGCAGATTGCTGTTGTCATCACCAATGGAAAGTCACAGGATAACTTTACCATAGAGGCTGCCGCGCTAAGGCGCTCTGGGGTTCAGGTCTATGCCCTTGGAGTGCAAACAGATCAGGAACAGCTGAGACATATCGCATCTTACCCTCCTAGGAAATTTGTGTTCAGCGTGGACAGCTTTGCTAAACTTCACTTTATAGAAAAATTTCTGAGGAGGACTGTGTGTAACAACGTTGTCCGTTCAACTGCTGTCAAAACAAACCGATACAACTTAAAGCAAGGTAAGATGCTACATTATTAAGGGCTTTGTTCAAAATATCCTTCTACATACTGCTCATGTATTGATTGTTCTTAAAATTAGTATGTAGTATGTTACTATCATACATTTTTCCAGTGCCAAATGGTACCCAGATGACTACTCTGGCCAGGTATTTCAGGCAGATTTATTTTATTTATTAGCATCTTCATTATCTTCATTATCTTCATCATTAGCAATTTTCATTAGCATAATTTGCTATAGTTCCATATGAAAGATTTTACGTAAAATCTTAATTAGCTAACTTAGCCCCACACTGGAGCTTGAACCCTTGAAGCTTTTTTCTCATGTAATTTTGAAATGTGGAACAACTGTCCAAATATTTCACACACCACTCTTAACTCCAAGCATAAGATTTCAAGTTGTTAGGTAATGCTTAGTCAAGTTTATTTTAAAAAGCAATGGTTGCTTAACAATGGCTGGACAAATAAGAAAAATGAGGCCGATCTTAAAACAACTTCTGATACTACGGTCTAGTCTTTTCCCTGCTCTGTAATATATGATCTTACTGGATACAATGATGTGTAATATTGATGAGGCATTATACATTCAATAGTACACAGTAGGCTTTTTCAAACACAGCATGTTAGTGAGTTTAATGCACAATTCTAAGTTAGGGTATTTAAATGTTTGTTATCATACTGTGTTGTAATTTTAGGGTGTATACAGACAGAAGAAGCAGACATCTATTTCCTCATTGACCATTCTGGGAGTATTTACCCATCAGACTTTCAGGACATGAAAAAGTTCATTCTGGAGTTTCTGCTTCTGTTCAAAATTGGCCCAAAAAAAGTTCGTGTGGGTGTGGTGAAGTTTGCCAGTGAGCCTACTCTAGAGTTTAACCTGAAAGACTATAAAGACAGAGTATCTGTTGAAAAAGCTGTGGATGACATTCTCCAGTTAGGTGGAGGCACTGAAACTGGCAAGGCCCTGAATTTCATGAGCCCACTTTTTCTGGAGGCGAAAAACACCCGCGGAACAAAGGTGCGTGAGATTCTAGTTGTTATCACTGATGGAGCGTCTCAGGATAAGGTGAAGGAGCCGGCAGCAGCTCTGAGGAATCAGGGGGTGTCCATCTATGCCATTGGAGTGAAAGATGCAAACACGAAAGAGCTTCTGGAAATTACAAATGACCCAAAGAAGATGTTTTTTGTCACAAACTATGATGCACTGAAACCACTCAAGAATGAAATTGTTACTGATATTTGCTCAGAAGAAGGTAAGGCCATTAGATTCATTCAGTATTCTTTTTTTATTATTATTATTTCCCATACTGTAATGGTAGGAGTGTTATTAAACATTGTAAATGTTCCTATAGAACTGATAATATTGAATTAAACTTCTTCTTTCATATCACAGCCTGCAAGGACATGCTGGCAGACATCATCTTTTTGGTTGATGGTTCAGGAAGCATTGCCAATGAGGAATTTTTAAAGATGAAGAAGTTCATAAATGTCATGGTCTCCAAGTTTAAAATTGGGAAAGATGGTGTCCAGGTTGGAGTAGTGCAGTTTAGCACAAACCCACAGACTGAATTTGCACTGAACTCATATTCTGATGTCAGTCAGATGAAGGATACCATTAATGGAATGCAGCAAATGGAACAAAATACAATGATTGGGAAGGCACTCAGTTATCTGTCAGAGTACTACGATCCACCCAGGGGAGGTCGCCCCAATGCTCCGAAGTTCCTTGTTGTGATCACAGATGGTGAGTCCCAGGATGAAGTTTATGGTCCTGCCAAAGCCCTAAGGGACAAGGGTGTTACCATTTACTCCATAGGTGTGGTGGATGCTAACAGCTCCCAGTTGAGGAATATCAGTGGATCTCCCAATAATGTGTACATGGAGAGGAATTTTGATGCACTAGATTCCTTAGACAAAGATCTAACACTGAAGATCTGCAACTCTGCTGATGGTGAGTCATACTGATATAATTCATAAATCCATTAAATCCCAGACGGCAAAAAGGCAAAGAAAGTTGAAAATGTTATGTTATATATTGCTATCAATGACTCACAGATATTTTATAAGCTGCAAAATCGGTGCACAGACATCATCACATGGTTTGATGACTCTTTTGAGATGGTTTTAATGACTTAATAATTTTTTCAGAACAGAAAAAAGCCGTAACATTAAAACTACCCACAAATAGATGATCGGATGTGATGCGTACCTGAGGAAAAGATGACACTAGAAGGCAGAAATCTGTATTACTTTGAAATGTATCATTTGCCTAAACATTGTTGCAGACCAAGTACACCCCTGCATGACAACAGTATTCCTAAATGGCAGTGGAGTCTAAAAATGAAAATAATTTTTTTAAAATAATTTTAGAAATAGTATGAGGAGCATGAGGAACAAGTTAAAAGGTTTTTTTTCATGCACCTACTGAATACTAAGCATTAGTGTTAAGATGTAATAAGCTTGGGACTTTTAGGCCATAAGTTTATAAATCTCAGAATCTCAATTATTCTTGAACTTAAAAGCAACTTACTTTAATACATTTCAATATACGGCTGTTAAATGCAACACACTGTGGAGATTAAACATTTTTTAATATAATTTTTAAACTGAAGAAAATTTCATGATATTCTGCTCAGTAGGAGTGCTCTCAAAATACTAAGGAATGTGATGTATTTTTAAAGTAATATAACCACTTTCTCAACTGTGAAGAAATGTTGTTTTTCCTTTTTTGTTGTCCTCATTTATTTTTTTTTTCTGTTTTTTTATTGTTATTTTTAGAATGCCAGAAAACACAAGTGGCGGATGTTGTCTTCTTGGTAGATGGTTCCAGCAGCATTGCTTATGAGGACTTTGAGAGTATGAAGGTTTTTATGAATTCTGTGGTGGACAGCACACAGGTTGGGCAAGATTATGTCCGTTTTTGTACCATTCTCTACTCTGATGCACCTGAGGCCAAATTCCCCCTCGACCGCTACTATTCCAAACGGGATGTTCGGAGCGCGATCAGTGCTCTGACGTCTCCTAGTGGAAACACCTACACAGCCAAGGCTCTGCAGTACTCCCTGGCCTACTTTAATCCAGACAAAGGGGGGCGAGCTGCAAAAGGGGTCCCACAGATGTTGTTTGTCATCACAGATGGTGAGGCCACGGATCCATATGATTTACCTGAACCAGCTAATTTGCTTCAGGCTCGTGGAATTAGTGTATATGGCATTGGAGTAGCCAACGCAAAAAGAAGTGAGCTAGAGCTGATCACCAAAGACAAAAACAAGGTTTTCCAAGTTAACGACTATGAGGCTTTGAAAGCCCTGCAGCAGAACATCTCCAGTGTGCTCTGCAACAAATCTAAACCAGGTAAACACATAACTTATGTTATTTTTGTATGTGTGTGTTTTTTGTCATTCCATCAACAATGAAGGCTTAAAATGAATTTTCATTCAATGAAAGATATGATTCTGTGTTGATCTGTCTGTTTTTCAGAATGTCAGAAACAATCAGCTGATTTGGTCATTCTAATCGATGGATCTGAAAGCATCAAAAACGACTCATGGAACACCATGATACATTTCATGCTTAATATCATAGACAATCTTCGGATCAAAGAAGACCTCTTCAGAATTGGTGTAGCACAGTTTAGTTCCAAATACAGGAAGGAGTTCTACTTGAAAGACCATAAGGATGCAGCGTCTGTGAAGAATGCTATTCGGACCATCAAGCAGATGAAAGACGGCACATACATTGGAGATGCTTTGAATAAAGTGCAAGAGTTCTTTGAAACTGACAAGGGGAGCCGTATACGAAGTGGCATTGCACAGAACCTGCTGCTGATAACTGATGGAGAATCTTCAGATGCAGTCCATGATGCAGCTGATAGATTAAGGGCTAAAAAAATTGAGATGTTTGTCATTGGGATAGGAGATATCTCAATTCCACAGCTCAAGTACATTGCAGGTTCACCAGACAGGGTTTTCTTTGTTAATAACTTTGACACCCTGAAACTGAACAGAACAACCCAAGAAGTGATTGATGTTCTTTGCACACCTCCAAAAGACATAAGAGGTAAGGACAGAGAGCACTACACTGTTGAATATGGCTTATTTTAAAGGAGATCTCTTTAATTCAGCACAAGGAAAAAATCAGCTTACTCTAGGAAATCTTTCAAGATATGTTTGAACTATTTTGTCAGTAGCGCAAGAGCTACAAGGCTAACAGCTAACAAACGCTAAAAGTTCAATAGATAAATCCCCAAAAACATCTCAAAAGCAGTTCACGGTAAGTTGTATTTAACCACATCCATAAGCATTCACTTAAGAGCTAAATGTCGTTTGAATAGTATGAGAGAAGTTTTTACAGAAAGACTTTGCTTTCGTTAACCCAGCTGACACGAACTTTAATCAATATGTTTCTCTAATTAATATAGTGTTTATTTTCTCACAGCCTGCACTGTACATATTGGTATTGGATTTGATATCTCCAGAGCGGGTGCAAGCCCGCAGTCACTCATCAGTAGCCATCCTGTGCTGCGTACCTACCTGCCTGAGATTGTCAAACACATCTCCACTCTGCACAACTTGTGTTGCCTCTCTGAGCCCACTCTAGAAACCAAAATGGGCTTTCGTCTGGTCGCAAGGGATGGGACTGTACTCTATGATACTGGCTTTGAGGCCTTTAAAGGTGATGTGCTAGAGAAAGTAATGACTCATACAATTACTCAAGCTATGGCTTTCAACTCCCAGCTTCTGCGGTCTTTTCAAGAAAAGTTTGCAACATCTAATGCTGGTGTAAAGGTGAGCAATAAAATGAGCACAATCAGACATTGGAACCTTACAGTGAATCTTTCATTGTTTTCAGTCACAACAGCATTTGTGAGTTCAGGTACTGAATAAAGGCTTACAAACATCACTCCAACACGTCCCAAATGTATTGGATGGAGCTCCATTATCTACAGAACAAAGTACCACTGCTCACAGCCTAGTGTGTGGGGCCTTCACACCCTCCACACGCCCCTATAGCTGATGCTTGATCTCAGACTAATGTGCAACAGCTCTTAAGCATTTAATTATTATGTTTTTTTCTATGGAGAGTATTATTGAACATCTGGGTCAGTAAATATAGAAACTGCATTCACTACATTTTATACACACTGTATGTAAAAGCATCAGCAATAAAAGATTTTATTTTTACTGTGTTTACGGACTTTATAAAATTAAGATCAACTGCTGTAATTGCTTTGTTTGACATTCTCAGGTAGTGATCATCTTCACTGATGGCTTGGATGATTCTGTTGATGTCCTTTTACCAGCCTCAGAAAATCTCAGAAGGAGTGGTAAGGGGGTGGATGTTGCTTTGAAATGGTTGTGGAATTTGAGCTCATAAAGAACATTGCTTTTTTTCTATCCAAATTTATATAAATCTGATTTCGTTCATGATTTCACGTTTTTTTTTTAACTTGACATGAAATGTAAATGGCTGGTTAAAAATGACATTTTTAGGTTGAAGAACTTTCTTCCTTACTGTATTTCAAGAACTAAAATTTTATAATTATTTCTGTTTTATTAGTACAATGTGTGTGCATTTGTGCACATATGTTTATACAAATGTAAATTGAAGATGCTGCAAAGTAATTTTCATTGTTAATTGTATGAAAGGAGTCCATGCGCTGCTGGCAGTAGCATTGGATGGAGTTCAGAGCACTACAGAGCTGCAGAAGCTGGAATTTGGAAGAGGATTTGGCTACAAGGAACCTCTCACTTTTGGCATGCAGAGTGTGGCCATTGCCATACAAAAGCAGATTGTGAGTCAATATACTATAAAATGATCAATACTCAAGAACTGTTAGAATGGACTCAGTTTAAATTAAAGTAATTATATGCTACATTTTTTTGTATTTTATTTGTTGAGGTCCTCTTTTAACATTTGTGTAGTTTTATGTTAGAAATTCATTCTTACATGATCACTTTTCAATATTTCTTTATCCCTTTGAATTAGAATAATTTCACTGTACAATTAAAGTTCAATTCAGTTTTATTTATCATATGCAAGTGGATCAACACTGGATCAACATTACAATGAAATGTGTTGGACTAGAAAAACCAGTAAACTCAGCAGTAACAGCATGTATAAACAATGAATATAATAATAATAATAATAATAATAATAATAATAATAATAATAATAATAATAATAATAATAATAGAACACAATTGAACAAAAATCTCTCTATATTGGTACATCTAAAAAAAATAATATTGTGAAAATGTTAAATATTTCTTCACATTCCTTTCAGAAAGTGAAATCCATATATTATATAGATTCATTACACATAGAGTGAAATATGTCAAACCTTTATTTATTGGAATTTTGATGATTATGGTTTTCAGATAATAAAACCCAAAATTCACTTTCTGAAAGGAATGTCAAAAAATATTGAACTTTTTCATGATATTCTAATTTTTTTAGATGTACCTGTACATATATACATAAAAAGCACAAGAATAAAAGGAAAGATAAGAAGTAAATGTGAGATATACTGTATGTAGGTTAAATAGGATATAGGAAACTGGTTAGATTTTAAACTGGTTGTTTTTGTTACTGTGCCTTGAAGACTGATATTTGTAAATTATGGATGAGGTATGTTAAATGAGCCCTGAACACTCTCCGTGTCTCCATACATTTCTTGTGCCATGCACAAATTGATGAACATGATGGTGGATCTCTTCCATACTTAGTTCTGAAGTTTTGCTGAGGCTGCAGATCTGATTTTGTTTCAATAAACCATGATACATGCTCTGCCTTCTCTAAAAGAGTAGCCATTTTGTACAGGGTTCATTTAACAATTCAGGTACCTGAAATATACTAATGCAATTAATTTAAAAACCTTGATAACCATATCAAGGTACATAGAACAAATCTGATGAAGATATCTCATCAATTGCCCTTGTAATAAATGTTTTAAATTGTAAAGAGACTTTATGGAAACCCTGTATATTTATTTGCTACTTTTGTATATATATAAATTTGATTTTAAATATATATATATAAATATATATTTATTTTAAATATATATAATACTCTATATAATACTACAAATACAATATATCATCTGGGGATACAGAACCACAGCTATAGAATAATCTTTGAGAGCATAATACAGTCAGCAAGCTTAAATATTTAGAAAATATACATTAGCACTAATTGTTGGTGTTTGCTTTTATAGTGTACCATGTTTAACCACTAAGGCCTTAACATATTTTTAAAAAAATATGATTTTATGCACCAGGTCTTAAAGAGGTTATGTTTAGGTCTTAAATGTCAACATGTATGTGTTTTATGCCTTTTTTGTTAGTTTTGATTTGGTAGCTCAGAATTCTGTGACGGCATGAAGATGGATGATTTGAGAGTAATGTGGAATTTAATAAGGTTTTCTAGGGTTCATATATTTGATTTGTGGTCTGTTTGTGTAAAACATGAAGGGAAAGTTCAGGTATGCTGAGATTGATATAAAAATCATGGATTAAATGCTATAATTGTGCAACATGGTTATTGAGGCAGATGATTTAATTGTGAATGAAGCACATGTGCATTTTACTAATTGCTACAAATTTTCATGCTCATCTTCTTCTCTGTGTCTCAAATAAGGATTCTGTGACTTCAAGAGAGTGCTGTAATGTGATGTGTAAATGTAGTGGCCACGAAGGCGTGCGAGGTATTCGAGGATCTTCAGGCACAAAGGTGATGTGTTATCTTATATCATCAACCAGAAAATGCAATTAAAATAAAAAAATCTATGAGATCTTTCAGCGAATGTATCACTTTTACCACTAAACAGGGAGACTCTGGACAGAAAGGACATGCTGGATTTCCTGGAGAGGAAGGAGGAATTGTAAGACTTAAAACTTGCACTTCATTTCAAATTTACCACACACCTAGGAAACACTTTAGTCTCAGTTAACTAGAGTCTCGAGCTACTGAATGGCTCTAATGGGGGATGCATCTTCCCGTCCTGCCTTTATTCGTTTGATAAACCCTTGTGTAACTGTGTAATCAGAGATGTTCCTGCAGTTCATAATTAACTTCCACCTCTGCCCCAAATGTACAAATTCACAACCTCTCAACGTTTTTAAACAACTCTTCGAAGGTCTGTATCTGTATACACTCTGAAGACAGTCAAAGGTTTGAATTCTTTGAGTTCACTGTCATGATTGCAGGGAGACAGAGGACTACCAGGTCTGAATGGAACCCAAGGGCATCAGGGCTGTCCAGGGAGAAGAGGCCAAAAGGTACCAGTGACTTGATCACCTCAGAATAAAATACACTTAGTATTCACCTCAGCTAAAAGATTCTCACATTTTAAAATCCTCCACAGGGTGGTAGAGGCTACAGGGGCGATATGGTGAGTACTTGAGACTTTTTACATATGAATATGAATATTTTTGATTATTGTTCATTTTAACTGACACACTACTGCTGTTTCCAGTGTCCTGATACTCATATATAATCATTTTGTTGCAGTAATTAAAACAAAAACAATTAGTCATTTAAACAAATGTGCTTGGGCTGTACTAACCTAGTGGTTGGAGGATCCTGACCAAGTACCACTGAAGAAGTCGAAGGACCCTGCTTGCTGCCGCTCATGCAGAAGTGACAATTTGTTGTGATGCACTTTGTAAGAATGACAAATAGTCACTTTTACAACTGCTACCAGTAAATTTAAGCAGTTTATGACCATGCGGTTTTGATTCAAATACAGTGGGTAAAATAAATATTTAACACGCCACCAGTTTTCACCAGATTTTGGTAACAAACCATCAAATCCACACTGCGAAGAAATCAAACCATAGATGTCCATACATTAAGTTAAATGTAATAAAATGGAATGACACAGGGAACAAGTATTGAAGACACTTATGGAAATGTATTTAATACTTTGTACAAAAGCCTTCAAGACACCTCCTGCACAGAGAAACTAGTTGCTGCATTGCTCAGGTGTGATTTTGGCTCATTCTTACACATAGTCTTCAAAAGTCTTCAAAGGATACTTGGGTGCTTTCTATGAACTCTGAGCTTTAGTTCTTTTCTTAGATTTTCTATAGGGTTTTAAGGTCCGGTGATTGGCCTGGCCATTCTAGCAGCTTTATTTTCTTTCTCTGAAACCAGTTGAGAGTTTCCTTGGCTGTGTGTTTGGCATCATTGTCTTGCTGAAACATCCACAATTGATTTATCTTCATCATCCTGGTAGATGGCAGCAGATTTTTATCATGAATGTCTCAGTAAAATTATTTGAAGCGGGACAGTGCCTTATGCTGAAAAACTGCCCCACACCATGTTGCTCCCACCGCCAAACTTCACTGTGTATGGTGTTTTTGGGGGTGATATGCAGGGCCTTTTGACCTCCAAACAAGGTGTATACTATGGCATCCAAATTTTTGTCTCATCTGACCAGATTATATTCTCCCAGTATTTCACAGACTTGTCTAAATGTTGATCAGCGAATCTTAAATGTCCTTCAACATGTGTTTTCTTCAGCAATGGAGTCTTGTGTGGTGAGTGTGCATATAGGCCTTGGTGGTTGAGTGCATTACTTATTGTTTTACTTTGAAACAACTGTAGCTACTAATTCTAGGTCTTTCTGAAGCTCTCCACAATTGGTTCTTGGCTCTTGTACAACTCTACTGGTAAGTCTTTTCACTCAGGGGGAGCACCTGGTTGTGGCCGGTTTATGGTGAAATATTCTTTCCACTTTCGAATTATGGCCCCAATAGTGCTCACTGGAGCCTTCAGTAGTTTATAAATTATTCTGTAACCAGTGCCATCATAAGGTAGCGAAGGTCCTGTGAGAGCGCTTTGGTTTATGAGATGTTCCTTGTGTGACATCTTGCTAATGAGACACTTTTTATGGGCCATCAGTTGGGACTGAACCGATTGCTGATTGCTTTCTAAATACTGATAGATTTCATCTGGTGGTATGACTTTGCATACTTTTTACACCTTCCTTTCTTCATGTGTTCAATACTTTTGTGTCATTCCATTGTATTGCACATAACTTAATGTATGTATTATATATGGTTTGATTTCATCAGTCATCATGAAGTGCTTTGAGCGGTTAGTCAAAAATTTTATCTGCTCCTCCCTCCTTGACACATTGGACGCCCTGCAGTTTGCATAGAGACCTAACAGAGCCACAGAGGATGCCATCGCCATGACAACACACACTGCGCACACCCACCTGAACAAGGGGAACACTTATGTGAGAATGCTGTTCATCAACTACAGCTCAGCATTCAATACCATCATCCCCTCAAAACTTATCAGCTCAGCGACCTCGGGCTGCAGACCTCCATCTGCAGGTGGGTTTTTTTCTTCCTGACGGGCAGGCCCCAGGTAGTGAAGATTGGAAGCCACATCTCCTCCTCCCTGACCCTTAACACAGGTGCAC
>JBBIGC010000007.1:21845618-21858719 GCA_037576955.1 Lepidarchus adonis | reverse complement strand
GTGTGTGTGTGTGTGTGTGTGTGTGTGTGTGTGTGTGTGTGTGTGTGTGTGTGTGTGTGTAGGTGTGTGTGTGTTTAGGTGGGTGGGTGGCTGATATTCTTGGATGAAATAGTAGATGCCTTTGTTCCATTTACATTTGAAAGGAAATCACCAGTGAAGTTCCCTAGAAAACATGTCCTCTGAGTATTATGGAGCACACGTCGTTTCCTTACAATATGTTCAAACATCTTTACATGTGTTGAGTCCACTCTTGTGTGTTGTGTAATAAATGAAACGGATACACACAAACAATGGATGATCATTTTGTGAGTGATTATGTGTGACACATTTGATATTTCAAATTTTTAATTAAATTTGAATCAAAGTGTTCAGCTGATGGGATAGCTTTATTTATTCACACGATACAAGAGCCTTTAATTCCTTCTCAGTTGTCAGAAATAGAATAGCAGTTCTGTATCATTACCATTCTCATTGTAATCTTATTAGTTTGATCTGTTAGATAAGTTTATCAGATGTTTAAAGAGCATGTCACTCATTTTCACCAGTGTACATTTTACATTTGGGTGTAATAATTAAACTATTTCATTATAGCACCTACTGTCTGTTTTAGAATTAATCATATGCTCTTAATTATAGTGTGGAAATGTGTTTCTCTTTCAGGTAGTAATGTTGTAGCTCTTATATGCACTGTTGTAGCACCTACACTGTTTTCTATGACTAAGAAGATTGTATTGAACTCCCTGTAACTCGCACATCAGTGTTGTCATGTCTGAATTTATGCTTGATTGTTTCCTGAACCTGGAAGTCGCTTTGGACAAAAGCATCAGCCAAATAAATAAATGTAAATGTAAATGTATACTTGGGAGAAAAAACTGTGAGGCCCAGCCGGAGTCAAGGCACCTGCTTTCTGTTTTAATGTTTTCCCTGTAACAAACACCAGGGTGCCCCTTTTTATAGTGAAAACATGTGTGGCCATACCTCTCATCACTGATTTGCCGTGGGCACAGGGACGGAAGGTTGTGTGGTATGCAGTATGTGTGCTGCTCAACATTGCAGCTGCCTGGAAAGCAGTGGTTTATTTGTGGGAGATGGCGATGTCCCACTTTTCCAGAAATACACATGAAATCAGTCTGGAAATCTGTGCACATCCTGTCCTTATTTCTTTATTCTTTGGAAGACTCTGAATAAAGGAGTCTGACAGGAATGATAACGAGAGCTGTATGCTGTACAATAGGACAGATGGCAGTCTTGACCGTTTTGACCACTGATCGTCATAAGAGGGGGAATATGTCTGTATACTGTATGTATATGTATATATATGGTACATCTACTATATATATGGTACATCTAAAATAAAAACCTGTATAGTGCTATATTACTATATTGTAAATGTGGTTAATTAACTTTCCAACTAAAAATAGAAAATGATCAAAGAGTATGTATTTGTAACATGTATTTCCTTCTTACGCTTAGCTGTATTTGGGCTCTTATCTCTAGTATTATCGTTAGATAAGAAAAGCTGGAAGTTGTAATTGGAATTAAGCAGTGGGAGTTATAATACAGCATCATTTCCCAACATTTTCTGAAAAAGGATTTGCAACAGGTTGCTGGACTTCACTGGTGTTTAACGGCCTATGATGCCAATGCGTACTTTACCAAATAAAGTTCTTTTGATTAGTCACATCTGTTCAGGAGATTAGGATGACATCAAATCCTTTTCTTCAAGCCACTTGTCTTGTTCCTCTGAGCACACTCTCAAACACTTTAGTTTTCCACAGGAATAAAGACCTAAAATCAACTAACGGTAAAAAATGCTTCAAAAGACACAGTGCCTGTTTAATGCTTGTGTTTACTAGCTGCAAAGTATTCAGCAAAGCCGGCATTAAGTCAGGGCTGCATAGTAATGTACACAGGCAATTACTCTCTTGTGACATGTTTATCTTACTCGATTATTAGAAATAGTAACTTGCGTGGCCTGTGAAGTGTCACCTTTCATGTCTACAGTAATTCCAAGATTTTTTCACCTTTTTGTCAGGATATCAGAGGACTGTGAAGGTGAAGGTGAAGATGGACTACCTAGTGACCAGGGCGAGAGTGTATGGCATTTGTTTTAGGCCATACATTATATTCAGAAGAATATTTAAGAAGATACTGATATTTAAATCTATTCTTGAAGAACATTGTTATTGCTCTGTGCAAAGAAAGCTTCCCCCATTACAGTGAAGACCATATTTGAGCATGGATTTAATGTCTGGATTCCACACATTAAACCCAAAATTAAGATGAATGGGTCCAAACCAACAGGTTCTGTGGGGTGTTCCTGGTTTGTAGGGGTAACTTCCTACCAAAAATCAGCCAAGGCGGGACAACTAGTAAAGTAAGTTGTGAAGGCTAACCTGTACTGTCAGTAACATGCCTATAACGAACACCTAGAACTGCATTCTACTAGCATAACTGCCAACTCCATCTCACCACTACTCCCAGAAAGCAACTCTTTCCAACTCTTTTCCTCCTGTCTTTCCCACCTATTTAATAGGTGGAATTTAATAGGTGCTCAACAGCATTCTACTACTGTATATGTGCTGCCAACCCGTGCTCATCTTGCTACTCCCAGAAAGGAATTTTTCTGCCCATAATAACCTTACCCCACAACAACTTGGAGCACAAATGTCGTAATTTTTTTAAGGAGCTAGTGATGTAAACATGAATCATTGTATGTCGAGTGCAACATAATTCAAAGGCTCTCCTGTTTATATCAGGTAGTTTTACTGTTGTGGCTGATTGATAATGTAACTTAATATAATGTAATATAGTATAATATAATATAATATAATATAATATATAATCCTTTAACTGGCACATTCTTTGATGTTGTGTATTTTGTGTATTGCATGGGCTTTCAGGGCCAGTGAGTGATCCAGTGCCAGCTGTGAGTGTAACTTTGCAGGGCATAATCTTGCTTAATATGGTTGCCTCTGTCTTACTGTTACACTAAAATGTCACTCTTGTTTAGATTAAAATAACACAACAGCTTTTATAATCCTCTTCCTCATTCATTACCTGAGCTGCTTATCGTAACCAGAGTCGTGGGGACTGCTAGAGTCCCACCAATCATAGAGCAAAAGGCAGAGAAACATGTCTGAGGGTTCACTAGTCCATTGTTTGAGCAATGATTCCATATTTTAAGAATTTAGAGGAATGATTAATATGGCATTTGAAGATTTAGAGAGTAATATTTATAAATGAAATATATATATATACATACACACATACCGGTATATATAATATATATAAATGAAATTGGATTTATCAGGTGCCATAGAAAGTAAAAACAAACAAGATTGTTTTGAGATTGTAGTGACACCTATAGATATTTGAAGACTTGCTTGTTTCAGTAATATCAGCTTATGTGTTTATTGTTCATTTGATTTTGTTAGCGATCACTATTACATGTCTAAATTGGGAGGTTGGATTAAATACTTTACCACTGATTTTTCCACCTCTGCACATTCTACCATTAGGTATAAATTCAGGGCTAAAACATATGCTGGTTTGTCTAAACTGTCCTGGTGATTAAGCGGGTGTGTACTTGCAAAGTTATACTGGATAGACCTCAAATGGTTTGTTCGGGACAAATATTTACGCATACCAGTGAAAAATGCTTCACCGCTGCTGTTCACATACTTTGCTGCTCTAACAGCCAAATAGCCATTTCCAATGCAGACTCTGAAGCCTGAGCTCTGATCCCAACTGAACTTTCCTGCAAATGCTTTACATACATGTACTAACCTAAGATGAATTACAATGTAGTTTTACTTCTCTGTTCATAGCAGGATAGCACACTGAGCTCTGCTTTAGACATTTACAGTTAACTTACAGTTACGTTAACTCCCTTCTCAGAATCACATAGTTAATACTCAATAAGGACATATTGCCCAGTCATTACTCTCTAAAGAGACGATGCCCACTCTGCTGTAATTAAATGGATCAGCATGTGAAATTACAGCTTTCAAATTGTGTAAAAGAAGTGCCTTGTTGCCTTTATTGTTAGATGTGCAGCAGTTGTTCCTTTTACATTATTAAGAGCAACACTGACAATCATGTGAATCATTAAATGTACTACTACCCTCCTGTTAGCTTATTTAAAAAGTCATTTGGGACACCGTTAAAAAATGCACGTATATATTTATAGGTAAATTTTTTTTTTTTTTTAGTAATAATAGATTTCACAGTCAATTATTGGCAGGTGATAACTGATATTTTAGGCATTTAAAAATGTATTTGTGAATATGCATTCTAGAGAAATGTTTTAACAGAATACATTTTGAAATCTCATATTTCTATTGTTTCATTAAAAAAATACTCATTTTTTTGTGTTTCTTTTAAGTTCTAGTGCCAAATCTAATAATAATCCACCTATGATCATTGTATTTGGAAATCCTTCTTCAAAATTGGCTCAGACATCACTATGTAAAATTTAATGAATGCAGATATTCTAGTTTACCAATGAAATCAGTGAGATGTTTGAAAATAGGCACTATGTGCCACTCATTATATTGATGTCTCAGAGAGTGTGGGACATCACAACATCTCAGTCATGCTCACTGTGTTTAAATTTAACATTTTCTAAAACTATATTGACATCAAAGTAGCCACAGATATGCACAATTGGGATGGATCCTCCAGAGTGGGCCTGAAGAACATTAATAAATCTACAGACTCTGAGGTGAACTTAACTTCAAGGCTTCTTTCATTAAGTGCAGATGGGTCTTTGTGTGTCCCCATTATGCAGTGATTCCAATGGCATAAAGTGGAGGCCTCATAAATCACCTCCCAGCTGCCTTTGACTTCTTTGTCTAGAGTGGTCCAGAAAAGAGAACAACCCGGCAGGGTGATGGTCTTGAACGAACCTGCCAGAAGCTACAGCAGCTGTGAGGACTTGGAGGACCAAACTGTTTGCTCTTACTGTGGGTGAAGCTTTAGATGAGAAAGGTCTTTTCCAAGGTAGGCTGACAAAACTGAACACAACTGGACAATTGTGTAACACTACAGGGACTCACAATCCTGCCCACGGCCCCACACACATTTTTGGTTTTCCAGGTTCCCAACATACTTGATCCAACTAATTAGCTCATTAACAACCCCTCAATGAGCTGAAATGTGCTTGTTAAAGTAAAGATAACATGTCTCCAAGACTAAATTGGAAATCACTAATCTAATAAAACAGCTGGCCGTGCAAAGGCAGACTATAGGATGCCTATATAAACTTAATACTGATTTATTTTTACTGTAGGAGTTCAAACTCATACATTTTCAGAATGAATATGATTTTCAACTCTGAGGTCAAGAATTTATTCAACTTTGAATATACTATGTTATATTAACATGAATACACTACTCACAATAAGTTAAGGATATTGTGAAAGACCTAGTAGATGTCATACATATGGTGTGTGTTTCACTTTGGACATTTTTGGGATAGGGAGGCAATTGTATTGGGGTGACAGACACACCTCATTTTGTATTTTCCATGTAATGGTATCATTATGTACAGGTGCCTTATATTGGGGCCAATACCAAAAGACAACATTTCTCAATGTGGCATCAATTTCAACATTCTGTGGGAATAAAATGCTGGTATTGTATTTGCATCAAGACACAGAACTACTGGCAGAGTTCATGACAGACCCAGGAGTGGAGCCCCACGAGTGACAGACCACAACGATGACCAGTACCTAAGGACCTATGCACTCAGACATCGTTATGCAACTGCCACACAGCTGCAGACCTGTTTACGAGATGCGAGGGGAACTAGGGTTTTCAGACAAACCAATCGCAAACGACTCCACCGCTTTAGCTTGAATGCCACACAACCGTTGCAGGTGACTCCACTGACACCAAGACACCACCATGAACATTTGCAGTGGGCACAAGACCATGTGACCTGGACAATGCAGCAGTGGTCTACTGTTCTGTTCTCTGATGAGTGTCGGGTCAGCGTTGTTGGAGAAGATTTGGTTAATGTACATGGCTCAGTCACTGCATGTTCTTACCTTAGAGACATCATAAAACCCATCATCATCCCCCAATTCCACCAGCAACTTTCCCCAACTTTCTGTTCATGGATGATAATGCTCCACCACATTGTGGCAGAATTGTCACAGCTCGACTTCAGGAAGTTGGAGTGCCTCATATGTTATGACCATCAATGTCCCCTGACCTGAACCCCATAGAGCACATCTGGGACCAGTTGAAGCAGAGACTGCATGATCGTACCCCACCCCCATATGACCTGGCAGAACTGCGTGTAGCACTTGTGGAAGAGTGGAACACAGCCTCAGAACAACATCATGAGGCGAGTGAGGAACATGAGACATTGCTGTCAGGCTGTCATTGCGGCAAATGGTGGAAACACACGCTACTGACATTGTCAATGTTTGTTATTTGGGGCTATCCCTGTTATTGTCTACATTTTGGGGTAATAAATATTAAACTAATGAAAATGGTGTTTCTTCTCATACATTATTAGTAATATCAAATTCAATTCTGTGTTTTTCTGTCAATATGGGGTGCTGTGTGTACATTTTTATGGAAAATTTATTTCGATTTTAGCAAAAGGCTGCAATATAGTGATTAGTGATTTCCGATCATTGTGAATACACCACTGTACACAGTGACCACAACGAAATTTGTCCTCTGCATTTAACCCATCACACGTGCACACATGGAGCAGCGAGCAGCTATCAACAGCGCCCAGGGAGCAGTGAAGTGGGGACGGTACCTTGCTCAAGGGTTACCTCAGTGGTGCCCAGGCTGGAACTTGAATCTGCGATGTTCTGATCTCAGGGGCAAAGTCCTAACCTTTAGGCCACCACTAGCCCCCTTTTTCCCTCTATTTTCTATATAACAAAGAGTGAAAAATGTACGGGGTCTGAATACTTTCCGTACCCACTGTACAGTATATAAGAAAATATTTTGGTTTTCAAGGTGTCACAAGAACAATGAATTCATTCTTAGTTTCCATATATGAACTGAAAGGAAAAAAAGTGAGGAGTTTGTTTTTTCATTGTATTTGCCTTTAATATTAATATAATTAACAGTTCTATAAAAAAAAACATTTTATATGTGTATCATATGGCATAAAGTACATAATGTAATCGAAGAAGTCTTACAGTTTAAGGTGTAGTGCAAAGTAAAAGATAAACACTTGCTCTTGTAAACTTACAGGAAATATTTACCACATGAGTTGTTTGACACAAGGAAGCTTCCTCTGTCTTATTCTGCCCTCTACTGTTTAGCCCTGTTTCCCAGCTGGGGTTATTTGATTCGTATGAAATATCTTCTTTCCTTCCCTCCCACCTTAATTCCAAATAAAAAAAGAAATAAAGAAATAACATATTACCTAGGCAGCCATTCACTGTTTCCGGAAATCTGTATGACTGAGACCGGAAATGGGCGGACTTTTTTCAAATATAGCGTTTTAGAGTCCATATTTGTTAGTTTCCACTGCGAAAATTACATTTCTCCGTTTTTACACGCACAATAATACAGTTATCAATAACACCACTCTGAAATGTAAAAGTTTTAATACATTATAATGAGGACTCAGGTAAGTCACTAGCAGCGTGTGCTTCCCCACGTAGCATAAGCACAATTATGCGAGACAGTAATTTAACTGATTCACTTGACTTTATAACTCCTGCATAACGTGCTTCCGGTTCAGTCATTCAGTTCTCATAAGTATTACTATCTAGTCATCAGTGTGGCTATCAGCTACAACGAGTGAGGCTAATGTGCAAAGTAAGTCAGTGGCTGTAACGTTTCTGATCCACTGATAAAACAGACAGGATCAACGTCGGGAAGCGCCACCCAGGCGGCGGAAGTGCGCCCTGTTTGTGGGTTTGGTTTGTTATTGACGGAAGCTAACTGGAGTTTCGCTTTCTCAGTCAGAACCTGGGGATTTTACTGTCTACGTTTTTCGAGAAACGCCTATATTCTGTCATTCTTACGTCACGACAGCGAATGGGAGTGGAATTTCGCTGCTGTCTTACCAGGAAGCGTTGGTTTAGAAGTTTTGTAGCTAGCGTGTACTTAGCATATGTTAGCTGCTGTCATGGAGAAACCGTAAAACTCTGACTAGCTCAGGCTGGCAGAGACAGCAGGTATCCCCGCAGTTAGCCGGCTAAAATGGATTGTTGTGCACTGGAGCTCGATGCTATAAAATTTGCCAAATCAGCCGTGTTACACGATCAAAAGGGAAAGTACAATGAAGCGATTTTCTTTTACCAGGTAAGACCTCTTCTCACTCACGGACAGACAACTAGCCAAACCAACTGTGTACATGGGTCTCTGTTTGTGTTTTGTCCAAAACTGATTTTTATAGAAAAAAATAGGCATTTTTACGTACATGACAATACCACTTCATACTTACCATTGGTCACTTTCAGTGAGTTGTAAGAAGTGCACTTTTAATACTCACATGGTTACCAGCTGTCTTCAGAGACAGCTATGTGATTTATATCTGTATTTCATTGTTAACCTTTAAAGTACAAGGTACTGTAAATGTCTCTTCAATGTACAGAACTGGTCCAGAATAATCTCTGTTACTTGCAGGAGGCTGCCCAGGCCCTCATCTATGCTGGCATGGCAGGGTCTAAACTGGAGAACATTCAGGGAAAGGTGAACGAGTACCTGGAAAGAGTACAGACTCTACACAGCGCTGGTCAGTATTCTGAAAATCTTGAACACTGTTAGAAGGACCACATTCATATCAAAGCCAGCACTGAGCACAGAACTCTTCTTTAGTTTATCCTTCAGTTCTGTGGCTAAATTTTCAATTTGTGGAGAGAAAAATATGTCTGAACTCTTTTCCATGGTTTATGCTGCAGTAATGCTTGTACTGACTGGGGCTCGGCGTGAACATGGGTGTGACTGCAACAAATTACACTACGTCATCATCTTACATTTGCCCTCAGTACAGACCTTAGGAGTGTGCTCTTACTTTATTTAAACATGGCTTAAAGACTTTTCTATTCAATGAATCTTTTTTTATCTCTTTTTTTAGTCTTTGTAAAGAGAGGTTGGGTTTGTGAAAGGTGCTATATAAATATTTTATTAACAAAAGAATTCACATTTTCCCTCTTTCTTTTCTGACAGTTATGAAGTCATAGAATAAACAACCCCATCTCATCTCCCTGACAGGACACGATTGTGTTCACTTTTAATCAGGCTAATCCAGGGACACCCCCCATTTAGAATTTGCAATAGCAGTGTAATATCATCTTTACTTATGTGTAGTTTTCACTACTGAACGTGTACTTTGGACACTGATGCTGTTTCTTTTTTGTGAGTCTGGTCATTTCTACTTCCATGAATATTTGACTTTGTCTTTTAAACATGCTCATAAAATCTTCCCCTTCAGTTCAAGCTCAGAGCAGTGACCCCTTAAAAACCAAGCATCAGCTGGACCTCGAGCGGGCGTACTTTCTGGTGACCCAGGCGTTTGAGGAGGATGAGAAGGGCAACAGTGATGAGGCCATTGAACTCTACTCACAGGCTGTGGAGCTGTGCATACAAGCAGTGAGTCCTTCTACCTGATTTTCATTTCATGTCTGGGTTTAACCTTCATAGAGGATCTGTAAAGGATTTTTTTAAGTAAAGCAGGAGCATTGGGACTGCTCTATTTCATAGGGATGTCTTAATCTTTTTTTTCTTTTTTTTTTTTTTTTTCTTTTTTTTTTTTTTACACCTGATCTGAGTAATTTGCAGAGTCTTCTGATACAGAATCTAAAGTCAATGTTTGTATTTTTTTACAGTGCCTTGTGCAATGTACTTTAAGTACATTAAAACTACAAAATTCCAGTGTATTGGTTACTCTTGGTTGCATAAAATGCAGCTCTGTTATTACTCCTTCACAAAATGCTTACAAACAGGGTTTTTACAGAAAAGAAAATCAGAGTTTAAGGCCTTAAACGGTCTTAAAAAAAGATTTTATGCACTATGCATTAAAAAGTTTACAATTAGGTCTTGTATGTCAACATGTACGTGTGTTATCGCTAGTGTCTTTGTTAGTCTCAAATTTACTGAGGGGACGTATATTGGTTCTGTGTTGTAGTTCTTTCTTTCAACAGTTCAGGTGTAGCACACTGTAATAAGGCTAAAAGCAAGATCAAGGCAAGACTGACCGCTGATATAAACTGCAACATATTCAGAACTTCTCTCCTTATATTAAGGTTAAATGTGAATTATTAATAATATTCAATTAATTTTAATCACTTTTAATAATTCAATTTTTTTTACCACCATGGACATTAAATTGGTCTTAAATTTTGTCAGTGGTCTGAAAAAGGTCTTAACGTGTAAAATTAAACTTGTTGAAACCTGTAGAAACCCTGCACACATTACATGGACTGTAAGCTAATTTTTCAGTTTAAAATATTTCCACACTGCTGATGTTTTCACCACACACTACAACCAAGTTTTTTTATTTACAGCACCTGTGTGATTACTGACATAAAGCACAGGCTCAAGCTAAGGCTGGTTCATGCTTGAGCCGATCCCAATTATTTTAAAATGCCCACATCGTCCCTAATACCGATCTTTGAGATTGAATCGGAGCATCCCTGCTGTTTCAGTATTTTCCTTTTTTTATTGGTGTCTTTACTGAATGAGCAGAAATTAAGCTGTGCTTCGTATCCTCTCGCCCTTCAGTCCAATGAGACCTCGGATCAAGGCCTCCAGGGCAGACTGAAGCAGTTGGCTCATCAGGCACTAGACAGGTGAGCAAGGGGTGTGGAATATTCAAAATACCTTGTAGTGTAAACTCTGAGTGGATCCTGCATCTGAAACATTGACTATTTAGGTGGGTGTACCACAAACATACACATTAATATATTGTGAATGATATTGTGGAAAGGATCATTTATTTGGTATGTAATGTGCAAGCTCTTGGGCTGATTTTCCCATTTTGGCTTGCCTCAATGGTCTGAAATATCTAGAACCTTTAGGCAAGATGCAAAGGGTAATGTGACTTTGAGCATATTGCCCCAAACAACAAATGATTTTTTTTATTCCATCTTAAAATGACACACAGTGGTAATTGTAGCAATTAGTCAGTAGCACTGTCACACATTACTCACATTCGTAGGAGTTTATAAAGCACTGAAAGGGGCTGTTTGAAAAAGCAGATGGTTTTGTATGAAACAAGACATCAACCTATAAATTCTTTTGTTGTTTACTTATTTCTGCTGAAAATGTAGTCGTAAAATCTCATCTTGATTATTGCTTTTGCTTATTTTCTATATAAAACCAGTGACAGTTGTTGCAGGAAGGAGCCATTTTGCCCCAAGATACTTTTATGTGTTGGACTGCTGTTCGTTTAATTTCACCACCACATTCTCATCCTCAGGGCAGAGGGACTGAAAGATTCCCTTTCTAAAGCCACACCCCAGGAAAAGCCCACTGCCTCCACTCCCAAAGCCCCTGGACCAGTGAGGCAATACCTGCCCCTGGGTCCAGACTTCTCCCTCCAGGACAAGCCACAACCAGTCCGAGCAGTGCAGTCTAGCGAGCCACAGGGGCAGCGTTACACACCTGAGGAGATAGAGGTGCTCAGGTGAGGACAATTGGGTTCTAGAGCAATGTAAAATACATATGCAGTAATACAGTGATCTATCTATCTGTCATTTTGTTTGTTTGTTTGTTTGTTTTCAGGACTAGACTGCTCATTTATACATGTACCAATACTGATTTTACTATTTTGTGTATTGAAGGAAGACTTCCAAGATAAATGGAATTGAATATGTGCCGTTCATGAATGTTGACCTGAGGGAACGCTTTGCCTTTCCTGTCCCATTCTCGTGAGATCTTTTGCTTTCTTCTTTCTACATTTCATAGAAGCACAGACATGCTCCGATGGCATATGTGCCATAATTATAAAAATAAAGAATTAGTTTAGTGAAAAAAAACAAATATTCAATCTACATCCACCACATTTTTATGGTTGTTTAATCTTGTCAAAATGGTATTTGACACAGTATAACTTACTGTGAGTTAAATGGTCTGGAAACCATTTCAGACACCAATGCTTGTACTCACAAAGCTATTTTAAATTACAGGGCTTAACCACATTGACAAATTTGTGCAACGTTAATGAACATCTGGATGCAGTTTGATCAGGATGAAGGATTTCTGAACTGTTGACTTCTAGCATTTGTTAGTAATCTTGACTTTTTTAGCTCCAGGGCAGACTTAAAGAACATTAGCTGATTGACTGCATGTGAGGTTGGTGTGGAAATTGTGCGAATTTAATCTTTACTTTAACTTAAACTCTTTATTTAAAATTCATAAGTCTTATTATTCAGTAACTGCTGTGAAAATAATATATAAGGTTTGTAGTTATAAAATAAAATGAAATCTGTGATCTTTACAGTTAAGTTAAGGGATACATGATGTACAACTCTTTTCATTGCAAAAGTTCCCTTTTCAAGCTGTTGTTTTAAAGGTCCATTGTTTGTTGATCTAAAGGGATAAGTGTGGAAAGCTGGCCCTCTCCCCTAAACAGACTGCCATCTTCTCTCGCTGGGTCCGGCCCGATGACATCTGTAACAATCCCACCATGATTTTCACTGTGTCCAGCTTCAGCATTAAACAGGTGCTGCAGTTCGAGGGCTGTAGAGCCACGACAATCAACTTCAGACCTTTCATGGAACTTTGAAGTTCTAAAGCAAGTGTGAATAGTAACGTTGTTTTGTTGTTGTAGACGGTGGTATCTGACTGCTCATTTGTTGCCTCTTTGGCCATTAGCGCTGCATACGAGAGACGCTTCAACAAGAAGTTAATCACCAGGTAGAGTCAAACATCCATGTTCCCTTTGGTGCATCACAGATTAATCACTCTGCCTCAGGGATTATCGGGCCAAGCTTTGTTTTCTAAAATCATCTATTTTGTATTCTCTCACAGCACACCTCACCCACTTAAATCATTTTATTATCGGCAGCAAAGCAAGAACAAGCTGTGTGTGTGCCTGTGTGCCTGTGTGTGTGTGCCTGTGTGCCTGTGTGCCTGTGCGTGTGTGCCTGTGCGTGTGTGCCTGTGCGTGTG
>JBBIGC010000007.1:21827301-21845177 GCA_037576955.1 Lepidarchus adonis | reverse complement strand
TGTGTGTGTTCCTGTGTGTGTGTGTGTTCCTGTGTGTGTGTGTGTTCCTGTGTGTGTGTGTGTTCCTGTGTGTGTGTCAATCTTTGTGTATGTGTGTGTGTTTTGCAGCATAATTTATCCACAGAATAGGAGGGGAGAGCCAGAGTATAATCCATGTGGGAAATTCATGGTGAAGCTGCACATCAATGGGGTTCCTAGAAAGGTAAAGACAGTGAGAACTTTAAAAAAAAATTCTCATTTTATGATAATATACAGACGTTTTTAATACAAAATATCCTCCCTTTTTATTGAAATATTATTGAAACGTATTATTGGACCAGCATATTAAAATATTATTTTAAGAATATTAAGTCTTTCATTAAATAAAAAAAAAAATAAGGTGACTTTTCATCAGCAACAACAATTCATGTCAACATTTGTCCTTCAGGTGATCATTGATGATTTCCTGCCAGTGGACCGCAATGGTGAGCTGCTCTGCTCTTACTCCAGTAACCGAAACGAGCTGTGGGTTTCCCTTATAGAAAAGGCCTACATGAAGGTGATGGGTGGTTATGACTTCCCTGGTTCTAACTCTGTAAGTATAGTCCACAGATAAAACTGTAAATCTGTGTGTGATCTATATCATTAAATATTGGTTTTTATTAAAGTTGGTTCAAACAGCTTATATGTATCAATCTTTAAGATTGTTTGTTTATTCTTTGTAGAATATTGATCTGCACGCGCTGACTGGCTGGATCCCAGAGCGCATTGCCATGCACTCAGACAATCAGTCCTTCAGCAAGGACGACACCTTCCGCATGCTTTTCCAACGGTGAGCACACATCCATGGAGACATGCACATCTCTTGCGACAGTGTCCAACTATTGCTGATTGTTGTTGTGATGTTTTAAGAAGGAGTGTTTTTTGTGTATTTCCCTTTGACAGGTTTCACAGAGGAGACGTCCTCATAACCACAGCAACAGGTGTTATGACTGAAGAGGAAGGTGAAAAGTGGGGCTTAGTGCCCACACATGCTTACGCCGTGCTAGATATCAGAGAATACAAGGTCAGTTTGGGTGCACAGTCTCCTGCCACCAACTTTTCCATGATATTTTGTGATTTCAAACGAATGTAACCTCTTCTGCTATGGTGGAGAACTTCAACCTTTGTAAATGTCATCAGTATCAATGTGTTGACATTTTAGTGGAAATATTTTATTGTGATTTGAATTTGGTGAAATGTTACTGTTAGGCATAAAATCCTAAAGAAATACTACAATATATATATTTTTTATTTTTTGAGTTCTCATTCTCAAAATGTATAATTTATGAATATACATTTTTAAAACAAGCTGTATTTTAAGTTACTTTTAAATGTGTCATGTTGCCTTTGCAAAAGTAACTGATTCTGAAATCTGCCATTAAGCATCATTTTGTTGTTATGGTCTTCAGGGAAAACGTTTCCTTCAGCTGAAAAATCCTTGGAGCCATCTCAGGTGGAAGGGCCGTTACTGCGAACGTGATGAGAAGAACTGGACTCCAGAACTCCTGAAGTACCTCAACTTTGACCCCAAATCTGCACAGAAGTTTGATAACGGTAAGTGAAGTCCACCGAAGGCCTCAGCACCAGGATTATTCTACTTAAACACCATGACCTGACTTTGGGTGTGTTTAAGGTGTGTTCTGGATCATCTGGGAGGACTTGTGCCAGTACTACGATGTCATCTACCTGAGCTGGAATCCTGGGCTATTTAAAGAGTCTTCCTGCATACACAGGTCAGTCTCTTCCAGGCTTATAGTATTATATTATAGGGAAGATTGATGGGTTTCTTGTTTTATAATCTAGCGGTTCTTTTTCACATAATGAGTCAGAATGTTTGCCATGAACATCAGCCCTAAATCTGAACTATTGTTAAGCGGTCAAAATAGAAGTATTGATATCTTAATCTTCATATTTAAATCACCTCACCAAAAGTTCCATGCAATGCAGCAAGCTTGTCAAGCACAGTGTTTAAGAAACTTTGAGTATATGATGTAAAGATGTATTTCTTGTTTTTTGGTGACAACTGTAGGGACATCTCAAAGGCTGATCCAAGAGTAGTCCCCACTCTATCCCCACTTTGGTTTAGTCTGTGCTCAATAGGAAAAAGTTACATTTTAATTCCTTATTTGGGTATGATGCCACTTACTTAATAATGCACAGCCTGAGAGATATGTTACTCCCTCATCCATTTCAGTAGTATCTGTGACCTGATTTGAACTGGAGGGGGGGAGCATATGTATGTGTAAACGGGAACTTGTGGGTTAATGGAACAATCACAATAAGAGATGAGTAGACTCTCTGAAGACTGAACAAGGGCTGAATGACTAAATAGTTTATACTTTCTGCTTCGCATTTGCAGTAGCTGGGATGGGAAACAAGGCCCAGTGAAAGATGCTTATAGCTTGGCCAATAACCCACAGTACAAGCTGGAGGTGCAGTGTCCACAGGGTGGCGCTGCAGTGTGGGTGCTGCTAACAAGACACATCACTGACAAGGTAGTCACACTGTTGAATACATCATTTTGAGACTTTGAGTTGACTAGTAGTTTTTTTAGATTATTCGTAAGTTTACATTTTTGGTCTATTGTTGCGATTTGAGACCCACTGGATGGTTTCTGAAAACTGATTTGACAAATGTACTGCTGTAACTTGATGTAATTCTATGATAATAGTTACAATTTATATTGTTTATATTATTTATATATCTTTTATTCACTTTTAAGGACGACTTTGCTCAAAACCGTGAGTTCATCACTTTAGTTGTTTACAAGACTGATGGGCGGAAAGTTTATTATCCAGGTTCGTATTAACAGGTTGACATAAAGAACCAGTTATTGTTAATCAAATTTTTTTATAAACACGTGAGTGAGTTAGTGTTGCTTCTTTCTCATTGTTCCTTCTCCTAGCTGACCCTCCACCTTATATTGACGGTATCAGGATCAACAGCCCACATTACCTGACCAAGATCAAGCTGACCAGTGCAGGAACTCACACTTTTACTCTGGTGGTGTCCCAGTATGAGAAGCAAAACACTATCAATTACACACTGAGGGTAACTCTATCTCTCTATATGTGTTTACTTATGTTTATAGAGAACATGTGTGCAGATCAGAGGTGTGTAAGGGTGTGTTATGTTATCCTGGAAGACATTTACATTCCATTTTAAATAAGAATAAAGAGAAAAAAATAGCGATCTCATCAGGCTCCATTACTGATAGATAATGTGTGTACCTTAAACACTCAAACACTGTTGGTTTCTTAGAAATATGACTTGTTAGTCTCAGCACTCGTGGTACATTTTACCATGTGATTTATGAAAAGCATTCCTTGATGTCTTTTCTGCAAGGAAATCTTGCAGAAGCAAGTAAATACAGCAATAACTATATTAGAATGTGACATGCTGTTCGTCTACTGATTATTATGAATTTCCTGAATTTCTGACCAGGTCTACTCCGTGTCCAAGTTCAATTTCTCCAAAATTCCAACACCTTTCACACATACCAAAAGGGTAAGCATATATATAAGTGACCTTTAATGTGAGAAGTGCAGCGTCTGCTGGTTTATAATCTTGTGGAGAGCTAACTTTACAGTAACTAATGGATAGTAACATTGATCATGTGTGCTCTCAACTACAGGCATGAAACTTTGACAACCTTGACAGCTTGCAAATGTTCTATAGCAAGAAGAGCAGTAATTATTTAAATACAAGCAGCTATAACCTATGAATTTCCATGTTATAAGGTCTGAATATCAATGTACTGCTGTAGATTGGTACCACATATATACCTGTTTCTTTTGAAGCAATTTAAAAATGTCTGCATTTAGCATTATGTAATTAAACTTGGTTTTATGTGAAAATAAAATTAAAGCACCAATTCATATGCAGTGTAGTAGTACTGATGGTGCACTGAGGATTATGGGGGAGTAATGCTGTATGTAAAAAAAAAAACCAAACAAACAATAAATTCCCACACGGACAATTAATCTAGGGAATGTTTCATTACATGATGTTAAAACACATTTCACCCTGGGAATGTTTGGTCATGCTGTACCACTTGTTTGACCCTTTTTGTGTGTGTAGATAAATGGCCAGTGGAAGGGGAACAGTGCAGGAGGTTGTGGCAACTACAAGGACACATACAAGCACAACCCCATCTACCAGTTTAACCTGGAAAAACCAGGACCTCTGCTTATTGAACTCCGAGGCTCTAGGTAAGTTTGGGCAGACAGGTAATTAAACTTCACACCACCAGAGGGCGTGGTCGTTCTATTTGCTCACATCATTGGGTTGCAGTGTGCAAGCTGCCATGGTGTCAGATGTGCTGTCAGAGTCTTATCTTAGATGTTGCTGTATTGGACTGAGTGTGTCTTTAGAAAAAGAAAATGGTCAGAAACTTTGTATTATCATTAATATGTCAAGCTCTACGCATGCACCTTAACCAAAAGCACATTTCCAGAGATAAAGTTTAGAATACCTAGTGCTCTCATGAAATCCCACAATGCACAACTGTCGATAGAGCCCAGAATGTTATTTTTTGGGGAAAAATGGAGATGAAAAATGTATTTTGAACAGTAATCAGAAAGCATCTGTAGCTGCCATTGGAAAGGGTTAACTAATGTATGTCCTAGTAGAACAGGCTATGCGGTGTTTCACATCTGTGAGGTAGCAGATTGTGGTCGACTGTGCTGTTTATGTAACAGAATGCAGCTACCATTACAAGATGATTGGCAAACAATGCAGAGTATGAAAGTATGTTGAAAGTAAATTTCTGATATTAGTGTGCTGCACAGCAGTCCGTTCTTCAGCACAGGACATAACTAGGTCACCATTTTGATTACATATCAGTAGAATGTCTCTTCATTATTTTTTTCTTTTGTTTTCCTTTGTATTTCCCTGTATTTCTTTTTATCTGTTTGTTCTGCCTCTCTCTTTTATCTGTTTCTCCATCTTTTTCTATCTCTTTATCCAACTTCTTTGCCTGTTTTGCATTCTCCCACCCGCTCCCTGTTTCTTTCAATTTTCTTCCCCTCCCCCCGCCAGTACTGCACTAGTGTGTAGGTGAAGTGTCTGTAATATGCTGTGGGTTGACTGTGTGTGAATGTAAATGATGGGTTTCCCACCACAGGCAGTACAGCGTGGGTTTTGAGGTTGTGACCGTGTCCACTGTTGGAGACCCAGGAGCCTTCCAGAAAAAAAACAGTGGAGATTACAGGTAGTGTACTGCTCTTCTTACATAAACATTGTGTGTGTCTGTGTGTGTTATTGTCTTGGTTTGGTGAGTACCAGGAGAAAGGAGGAAACCAATGTTGATTTTTGTTGCGAAAAGGAGAACTTCTTATGCAGAGCTTCCCTCATTTCTAAAGCGGTTTGTTCTTTCACTGCACACATGCATATTTACCTGTATTACATGCTTTTTAAAGCGGAATATGCAGGTAACATATTTCATAAATTAAGACAAAACTTGAAAAATTCTGTATTTGAATGTAAGAAAAAATAATTTTCGCATTACACCTCAGATAGACTGATTCTGAAAGTTATGAAAATCCAATATAATGTAATCCTTCTGTATGAGATTGGCAACACTGGTGCACATGCAATACCACAAGTGTTAATCCAGTGCCCAGTGCTTGACCGAACTCCAAATGTCTGTGGTTAAACTAAACACAGTCACATCTGATAAAATACCCCTTCAGTTATGGCGAACCTTGCTGTAAAGCTCTGCTAGGCAGTCATAGTCCAAAAGATGCTCTTTTTCACGTGTTTTATTAAACTGGTACTACTGTATGAAACCCGATTTTGTTCATTCTGCCTCGAAATGATCGTATTACAAACATTACATGTGCACTGCTTTCATTATTCAGTTAAAATATTTCTACACTTGACATTTTCTCCATGCGCTTCCAAAAACTTATCTACAGCATCTGCATGATGATGGAGATGAAGCAAAGAATGCTGGAATAATTTAAAGTGCCCTGATTTGCCCTGAAACAAATCCTTGAAATTGGATCAAGATGATCAAAACCCATTTAAAAGCATAGACACTTGGTATTAACCGTATTACTGGGTAAAAATGATGGTTTGGTTGAAATGCTTTGGCTAGCACAGTAAGATACAGTCATTATGTTGATATAATCAATGATATTCGATGCTGTTTTGTTTGCCAAATTAATCCATTAAAAAACTGCTGGTGTTAAACTTTTTATATACAAACTAAATGGATTTTTAATTCATTTAAGTATTAATTGTATTATTAAAAACAATTCTGAACCTTAGCTTATGATCAGACCAGACTGAATTTTAATATATTTTCTGATGGTTGGGTTTGTTTCTCTAGAGTCTTTGTAGAAATTAGCTGTTGTGAAGTTGACCCCCTAATGCAATTTATTAAAGGAGCTGTGAGATCTAATATGATTTGTATATCTCTCTCTCATGCCAGGTGTGGATTTTGTTATTTGGAAGTGGACCTCGTCCCTGCTGGAATTTATAACATCACCCCCACCACCTTCCTGCCCAAACAAGAAGGTCCTTTCTTCCTGGACTTCAGCAGTACCAGTCCTGTTAAAGTGTCCCAGCTACAGTGATGGCTGCTCCCAAACAAGATCAATAGCCCACTGCAGTGCAGCAGAGCCTCTTCTCCTTACTGCTGCAGTGTCACACACTCTTTTCCCACTGGTATGGACCTGTTCTGTCCCTCCACCACCTTCATGCAGTGTGACCGTTGGGACGATTGCTTCACCCCCTGCAGTGTGTGGTCGGACTGTTTGCCTGGCTCCATCTATGATTGTACAGTGCTCAGAGCAAGTGTGTTCAATAAGTAAGCACACACTGCTTCAGAATTGCACAGAACTCTTCTGATGACATGGGTGCATGAACATTTTATTTTCGTTGGATGAATTTTCCACTCAGGAGATTGCAATAAACTGTTGGACTTTACAAAGCTGTATATTATGGGAAGATTCATGTTTGGTACAGGGATGGCTGTGTAGCTGTTCTAAAGGGCTCTTCCTATGGTAAATAAAGTGCAATGGAGTGTATAAGAAGTCAGGTGCAGCGTTACTGTATATCTTCCAGTAGTAGTTTTTATTTTTTTTTAAATATTGTTTTATTTGGATGGCCCGGCGTTTAATGAAGACAGACTTTTATTGGCCTCGCAGACGAAATGGTGATGGGTATTTACGGCCACAAAATGTCATGCAGCTTCTTCACATTTATTTTGACAGAAGATAAAACATCACGACATAAATCATCCTCTGTCTGTGATGCTCGTTTGTGATTGGCTGTTATTGTGGGAGTGGTTTAGCACCGAATGCAGCGATAAGTTTAAACAGCCGCTTAATATCTATCAAGAACCCTCAGATATCGCGACAGAATTGAGTAATTATGCGCGTTACACTCATATAACTCTTCAGAAATCAGAGGTTTGTTTTAAGCCGTTTCAGACCTTTTAGGGAATAAGTTCTGTTAAAATTTGAAGGTAGAAAGTGAAAGCCGACGTCTATTTGTCGCGACATCTTTTCAAACCCGGCGTTTATTGGAAACGGGCGGCAATAAGAAACGGACTATTATTAGAAGATATACGGTAAATACTGGTGTCAGAATCCTAGCACAATTACACTTAATGTACCAATAAGACTCCTTAGCTACTTCACAAATTTCACATTCTGCTTGAGAATCTACAGCTTGTTTTCCCTTCAGGTGCTTATTGTCAAGATGTCATAAAAAGCCAAATTACTCTTGATGGTCTAAACAGTTGTATTGCTGTATATGGAAGGAATCATAGGGTGCATTCAACCTGAGGAACATAGAAATAATGTCCCAAAAACATATTGCTCTTTTTAACACAGCCTTTTATTATTTTTTATTTACATATTTATTTTGAGTGCAATTTAGGGAGTGAGGGAAAATGTAAGTTAAAGGTAGATCAGATTATCTCTTCAATTTGTAAATGTCAGACTTGAAGGCAGATTGTGTGGATCTGTATAAACAGGTTTGTTTTGTAGAGAAACCAGGGAAGCTGTTTTTGTTGTTGGCGAGGGGATGAAGTCCTGGAGAATTGGTCTTAATTGGAGTCAGCAGGGTAAGATTTCAACTGCAGCAGCAGGTAACAGAACATCTTTTCTAAGAAACCTCTGCGTCAGCTTCCTTCAGAAGGCCAATGAGTAAAAGGTTCACCAGTTTAATGCATTTTTATTGGGTTGTTTTTCTGCCTGAAGAGCAAAGACTGCTTAAGGACGTCTAGTTCAGAAGTGCGGTTTGTCCAATTAACACCAAAGTTTGGGATTAGTTGCTGAAATTGTGCATTTCTGCTATGTTTTAGACTTGCAAGTTCACAGTGCTTATAGTAAATACATATGCTTTCATTTCATCCCAGTTGCATTAAGCACATTGCTTCTTTAGTTAAGTGCTGGAGCCAACTTTCTCTCTCTCCCCAAAATTGTTTTTTAGGGAAGACGGTTAAGAATGTTAGTCATATTGAACTACTTGAAGAAAATATATGAAGCATTTTACAAATTGAGCAGTAATGGAAATGGTCAAACTTTTCTGTTCACTTTGGCAGTGATTGAATTTATTGGTTATTTTAAACCCCTTTTGCATAAAGATGTAACAATCAGGAGATTATAAACTGTCTGATGCAAATGGTACAGGGAACTGAATATAAATAAATTTGCAACATAAAATAATAGTTAAGTGTTTATTTAATTGATGAAAAGGAAGTTTTCACTTTGACTATCTGCTGTTAACCTCTCCAGTGTTTTCCACAGATTTCTGTATAAAGGAGTGGATTCAAAATTACACGGTTAGTAAATATTACTTTATTTAAGAAATAAAACAACTATACAAGCTGCTGAAACCCAGAAAAAGATCATAACCCACAAAACCACTTTCAAGGTGTTTTACTTCAGTTTTCACTAAACACAATACACATTGAAAATTCTAGAACACAAGAAAGGAAAGGAACACAGTTGCGCATTCAGATGATATATTGTACTGACTAGAGCTGAAGCTGTGCATTGTGCCCCTAAATCTAGCAACTGTTTCAGTATTATAGAATCCGTTAACATTCATTGTCTTTTCTTTGTGCATTTTACTTTAACAACATCTCTTTCAAAACTGAACAGTTCTCTAGATATTTCTAAGGTGGCAAAAGCAGATATGTTGCATTGAAAACCTACAGTACATCGTCCAATAGAAATCGTGCTTACTTCTCCTATTGGACAGACTTGGGGTTCACAAAGCTAACAATCTCCCATCCAACAAACCTGCAGTCAAGTAAGTACAGTTAATCAACCGTGTTCAGATAAGAAACCAAACATCACTCAGACATTTTCCTCTATGTATGAAGATCTAATTGAGAGCTGAAAGAACACATATCTTTATCTATTGCTTTTTTTTCTATCGATTTACCAAAAGTGGTAAGAGTTCATCTCTATAGGAGATACTGAATGGCATCATGCACACTGTCTGTTGTGGCTGAGCGGGGAATCTTGAAGAATGAATGATGAAAAGTCAAGAGGACAGAAGAGTAGATGCAGCCAATTCATTTTGAAGATCCTTTGAATATGTTCGAAGTTGTATTTCTCTCACACTTCAGTGGTGTGTCTGCCTTGTTCACGGCCAAAGTGCAAGCTCAAGCATTGACTTCAATAACCTACAGCATAAATGGTTTGGTATCTATGGCCATGGCTTTGCTACAGTGAACATGAAAGACAAGGACAATGTAAAACTATTACCCATCTTCCTGTTCATTTTTCCTCTGTTGTTTAGTCGTTTGTATGAGAAAACAAACAGAAAAGAACCTTTCCCTCAAGTATTTATTCATATCACCTCATGCTCCTGCACATCAAAACTGTCTATAAAGTTTGGTTAAGTTGTTGGCCCTTATATGAGAAATGAGGATTCAGAAGACTGTTCCACAAAATGAATCTCTCTCTATCAAAAGCCAGTAAAGACTCAACAACTTTCTAAACAGCCTCAACAAACTAATCCATGTATTTAAGTTTGAAAGTGATGGGCAGCTGCCAATGCCAACCCTTAGGTCATTGGAGTGGAAGGGTGGTGAGGCGTTGGGAAAACGTGCAGCCTATTCTAGACCCCAGTTAAGGAATCATGGTACCAGGTGGGGGTTCTAGGCCATACTGATGGGTTTACGTCCAGTAACTTTGGTGTTGTCCATTTGTCCACGTTTCAGAGACAAAAGGCGGAAATGGTTCTTCACACTGCTAATGCTGCTGCTGTTATTGAGGGCATTGTTCAGTTCAGCCTCTGCACCCTCTGCTCTGTCACCTACAAACACACAACAAGACACATTTTTACAGTTAGGCAGGGCTTAGTGTCAAACATGACATCAAAGTCAAAATAAAGAATAAAAAAATTTACAGACACAACGTAAGTCAATTGTAAATTGAAGAAAACGCAGCTTTACAGATTTCAGCTCCGAACCTCCTAATGAGCAAGACAAGGATGACAGAGGCAAGGAAAAGGAAGAAACCTTGGGAGGAACCAAGGTTCAGAAGGGGAACCCATCCTCCACTGGTCAACAACAACAACAACGAGCAGAAGGAAATTTTTTCTGTGACAATTGTGACAATTTTTAATATTGATATTTCTGAGAATAATGTTTTTTCTCCTTAGTCTAGTACAGCAAAAGCTTGAATCTAGAACTACGTATTGGTACTGCAATACACACACACACACACAATAGTGACTACACATTAGCATACTTGCCAATGAAGGAAAAGTGATCGAGCAATTCACCATCAACAGCACAATCAAACATGGCCGTTTAGAGTGGTAGCTGGCTGGCTACACTCAATGCACACATTTCGGAGAATATTTAAAACTGCAAACTTCGAGAAAATGTCTCAGACTAACAAGACAGGGCCACACAACCTCTACTGTAGCTTAAAATAGCATTAATATATTTAATTTTGTTATAATTATCACAATGTAATGAGACACAAAGAATGTTGTGATAAGATATCTGACCATCACCCAGTCTTCAGCTGCAGTTCTGCTTGGTCAGCTCTTTTTTTTGCACCTGGCAAAGGTGCTGAAAGATCTGTCACAGTGATAAACAGACCTTCCTGAAGCACAGGTGCAAGGAGGATGAGGTGCCATGGTAACCCTTTTGTTGATTTTTTAAATTAAAAATAAGTAGACATCCTCTACAGGATTTTTTTCCTGCAAATGGTTGAGCACAATTTCAAAATATAGCATATTTCTAATATGTTAAATTGAGCAAAAGTGTAATGGTGCATTAGAGAACAACTCTAGAGGAAGGTACATAACTGTAGAAAACAACTTTTGCACTTTGCAGTATTTAACACTAAAAATGAAACTGATAAAATACTTTTTAGTTTTCCCCGACCGACTTAACACCAAAGATCTTTTTGATGACATATCATTTGATATAAAAAGCAGAACACTTCTGAATGCAGTGTTTGACTTTGCAAGAGAAGTTTGTTGTCTTTTGCCTGGATAAGACCAGATTAGCACATTTGTTTAAATACCCAACTTACAGACTTTACTGTGAACATCTCACCTCTCTCCAGGTCACACTCCGGTGAGGAGGCTCCACTGCAGTCGCTCCGAGGCCCTAGGACGGGGGAAATCAGACCAAAGTCGGACAGAGACACAGTGCTGGGCAACTCCAGACTGCAGGGCCGAGATGAAGGGGGAGGGGATGATGACAACGGAGAGGACAAGGAAGAGGAAGATGAACAAGAGGAGGAAGAAGAGGAGGAGAAAGGGCACGGCAGGTCCAGGGGGCTGCTGGCTCCAGAGCTCAGGCTGCAGGTGGACTGGGTCTCGGAGTCTTCCTCAGACATGGCGCTGGTGCTACAGTTCTCATCCTCAAATGACTCTGATGCCACTGCAGTGAGACAGAGCAGAAACCCTTCAAATCTCCAAGTAGCTTTTCAGTTTAGGAGTTATCTGTGTATTTAAGAGCTATTCTAATTACCTTCTAAATAACTGTGTAAACTTATTACTAGAGTTGTGTAAGAAGACAATATTTATTTTTACCATAAATTATACCACAATATGATCTTCTGAACATACTCTGGATGTCATCTGTATTGAAAGAAAGAGTTTGACCATTTGGAAAACAATTAACTTCTACTGTTCATTAGCTTAACAGTGCTTTAAAAATGGACTCATCTTCCACCTCATTCAAGAACATGGACCAACTGCATGTCGCATTAGAATTAGAGCACAATTAGCCCAGAATAATGTAATAATAAATCATCATCAATTACAACAGCAACAATAATCATTTGTGCTCATGTTTTTTTTTTAAATGTTGCAGTATTTTGCACCACGTCAATGTAAATGTGACAATTTTTTTCCCCCACCGTATCATATCTCAGAAAACGCATAAAATAACATCTAGCATTTCCTCCATTCCTCTACCCCTCTTTGTAACCACAAAAATATTGGGACGCATACAGCAAATATCTTTCCTTAACCAACATCTATACAAATAAGTCCTGCTTAGAAGATGCTGGGAAACTGCAGATCACTCAAGCCAACGAAACAACCAGACTCGGGTAATGATTGCATACGATAAACTAGAATATACTGCCACTGTTGCTGTGATGCTTCCAAAGTCTTCAGACTGTAAGGCACACACTGTGGTTAATGCACAATACAAATGAAAAACACAAGTGCATTGCCCTTAAAAGCCTTGTGATTGCCTTCTGGTTCATAAACACTGCATACCACTGGCTTTTATCGTCTTTGGCCTAAAGACACCATGGCCTTAACCATATAATCTGTACTCACTGCAGTACAAATACCTCTATAAATATAGTAAAAGATTAAACAAAATCCCTCAGAAAACCAATTAAGATTTACAAACAACAAGAATATATAAAACCCCATCATCCACCAGCTACTTTGAAGAAATTCAGCTTTTTTCTTGATTAATCCACTACCATAGGTTACTAACAAAGAAAGAGTAAAAGACATAGCAGTGCTTTTTAACAAGTTTTCAACTAATCTTTCAACCCTGTTTACATATATACAGTATTATGTGCTAATGGAAGAATGGATGCCACCTCAGAATTAAAAGTGGCACAAAATCACAGTATAGTATAGTAGCATTTAGGCCTCACAACACAAACTTGCATCCCTCAGTAATATCAAGACAATTTACAGATACATTCTGGTACGTTTTTTATTACCATCAAAATGCCAAAGACTAGTACAGAGAACTCGAACTTACATACTATATGAAAATCATTGCTGCCAGAACTTTCATGTAATAAATTCTGTCTGAAAAACCATTAATTACATTTAGTGAACAGGGAAAACTCACTGGAAATTCCATCAGACTCCATCTTGAAGCTGGTGAGATCATCTCCAGTGACCCCATCTCCCTCTGCTCCCACTCCTCTCTCCCGTGGGCCGATAGTGGAGGAGCGCCGGCGCTCATGGATCTCATCGGAGATCATTTCAAGGTTTTTCAGGGCCGTCTTATATTCCCCTTTAGCCTGCGTCAGCTTGGTCTGCAGGTCATCCACATTCTTCTTCAGTTCCTGTAAAGGTGGAGAGAGAGAGAGAGAGAGAGAGAGAAAGAGAGAGAGTTAGATTGTGTGTGTTTTGGACTTGTCAGTGATCTTCACTATTGACCAAATAACCAGTATGGTCCATGGACATTGGTGTGGTCAGGAATCAGGTCTCATACAGTATGAATGAATCAACATTCATACTGTATGTATTTGTATTCCACTCAGTCGGTAGAAGACCTGTTCTTATTAAATTATAGATACATATTGTTGATGAACAGTCTTGAACCAGCTTAAGTTCACACTGGGGCTGAACAATGAAACTGCAAATACATTATTATATTGCTGTGCTGTAACTGGGGAAGTTTAATCCCACTGAAATATAATAAAAAGTCTGAAATAATGAGTTTTTTGGTGGGAAAGGGGGTCAGGGTCAAATATTGATATAAAGAAAATTATCACAATAAAATACTAGTTAAAAAAAAGACAATGATATTTCCCCCAAATCTTAACCCCACGTTTACGCCACTTCATAATGGACTTGAGAGCAAAGTAAATACTTTAATAATACATATCTAACATATTTACAACACTTACCTCAAGCTGTAAGTAGTATTTTGCCTTCAGTTCAAAGTACGGCCTGAGAAGAAAGGAGAGAGGAAGGAGGAGACAGGATCTATGAATAGAACTCATTTTGCCATAGCAACAGTTTGCCGGTCCCTGCCAGCTTTTACATGTGCAATGGAGGATTTACCCTCCCGCACCCTGCCTGCAGCTCGGGCGTCAGTTCTGCACACGCACCCCATTCATATCCCTCCTCTAAAGCATGTGCTGGGTGAGGAGAGATTACGCTCCTCATTGTGTGGGGGAAGCGCTTTCCTGTTGCTCAGACAGAAACCAACAGCACGGCAAGGATGAGACCTGCTCAAACCATGTATATGTGCGGTTGCCATCTTGTCAGAGATCAAGAAAGAGAAAACATATAAAGGACAATTCTTCTGTACTTTCCGGGATGAGACAGAACGCACTTGTTAAGAGAGATAACGCAGGAGTTCAATCATCTCCATTGCTTTGGTGTGGGAAACCAATTGTGTCTTATCAGATCAAGGCATAGTCGACATCAAAGGCAGCTGTGTTGGCGAAGCGCGATGTGGATATAAATATTTAATCACAGCCAACACTCATTTGAACACTCACTTGGACTTGCTGATGGTACGTTTGAGTTTCTTCTCCAACTGCTTCATGCGGCTCATAGCGGAGTTGTATCTGGCTGCAGTCTCTTTATGCAGCAGCTCACTGCGGGTCTTCGTCTGCTCCGCCTCCATCACCTTCAAATACCGCACATTTACATCAGTCAACTGCCATGGAGGTTCATTAGAACTGAAAAAGCTTATGCATCATGGCCATTAGGGGCAAACATCTCCAGTGGGGAACCCTCAGGGCCTTTCTGAGAAGGCTTAACTTCTTGGAAAACCAAAATGAATTTTTTATTCATTGGTTTGTGTTTAAATTCAGAAAGCATTGCAGTGCTACTCCAATTTAATCATTTTGTCAGCTTGAACAATGTTTTAACGTCTTGAGACTCAAATTCTACCACAAGCAAATTTGCTAGAGAGGTATAAGAGTACCGGGGGTCCTCGACTTATAACTGGGTTCCGTACTTCGACATGTGTCAAGTCAAAACCCCCTTACGTAAGCTTCGACTGTTTTTGCTCAGGGCCCATTCCTCTGTCAGTCCACCAGAGGGAGACATTCACCCACCTGAGGCTCTGTATTGCATTTTTTAAGCGTTTAATTTAAGTTACTTTCACTTTCACAGGGGCAGTGGTGGCCTAGTGGTTTGGACTTTGCCTCTGAGATCTGAAGGTCGCAGGTTCAAGTCCCAGCCCGGGCACCACTGAGGTACCCTTGAGCAAGGTACCATTTCATTTCACCCAACTTCACTGCTCCCTGGGCGCTGTTGATAGCTGCCCGATGCTCCACGCGTGCACGTGTGATGGGTTAAATGCAGAGGACAAATTTTGTTGCGGTGACCGTGTGCAGTGGTGTATTCACAATGATCGGAAATCACTAATCACTTTCGTTTTTCACAACCTTTAAAAAAAACCCAAAAAATAAAATAAAAATAAAAAATGGTATGTCATGTTGAGTATGTCATAATTTGAGGACCCTCTGTATAACACTGTACTTCATATTTGTTTTTTGAGGCCCAAATCAAATTTTCTGGCCATAAAAATCCCAAAACCACACAGAATGATCACCTTTACATGAAGGGTTTATGATTCAAAGCTAAAAGGCCAATGGGTTTTGTAAGTCCTTCTTCAGAAACAGCTGCTTGACGTTCCCACTAGGTTACAGTGGCAGTTGGTAGCAAACAGTTAACATTTGACAAAAACAATCTCTGGAGACAAACCTCCACATCACTCACCCTCTGGGTGGCATGGTTAAGCATCTCCTGCCAGGCCGAATCAAACTGCCGCTTGTCATCTTCCAGCAGCCTCTGCTCGGCCAGGGCTATGGTTTCTTTGGCTGCTCGCAGCACCTCAGTGGCCCTCTGGAAGTCTAGTGTGGCCCTCTGAGCCTCCAGCTGAGCCTGGAGAGCAGGGAGAGAGCAGTGCCATTAGCCAGACACCATCAGCATCAGGGAGATGCCAAGACATGTAGCCAGACTCCCACATTGTCACACATTAACCAGGTCCCACAGGGCAGAACTAGGGAAGACCTGCCATGGGAACCAGCTGGTCAGTTGGTCTTGCTGCAAATTTTAGTCAGCTTTACTCCATCTGTTCCTGGATGACACTGCAATCATAATACATGTATCTGTGCCACATTATAACAGCATTAAAAGACTGACAGTAATAAAACACTAATAAAACTTCAGCTGGTTAAAACAAAGCCCCTTCTGGAACGCACCATCCTGATCGGTCAGCATTCAAATCTAATGGCTCACTGTGAGTTAATGGGTCAACAACAGAAAGGCAGCTGTTACATGAGTGTGGACTTTACAACTGCAAAGCACTTCCTGTGCAGGAATATTAAAGCCTTACTTGCATAATCCCTTCCTGCTATTTTTTGCCCTAATCCGCCCATCATTGCCACAGACAGCAAATATCTGCAGAAAATTCATCCAGGCTAAGCCAACTTATTCTCTGGGTACGAGTCAAGAAACATTTGCATAAACTCACCACCAGTGATGTTTCTCCTCTGAAATGTGCTGCTTGAGCTCAAGCTTCTATCTCCAGTGAACTGTACAGCTTTCAGAGCCGTGCTGTATCACTCTGAGCCTCTTCCTGTACGCTCATCCTTCTTTCCAGAGAGGTCTGATTTATTCCTGTTTTCGTTTGGAAGTTTATGAGAAAAACTACTAAGACTACAGGACTACATTTCTGCAAAACCGTAGGCTTGATCCTCCCAACAATTAGGAGAACAGATAAAAAAAGTTTAGTTCAAAGGCAAAACAGGACGAAATGAAAGAAACATTTACCGTCATAGTTCATCTGCTTTATGCATATGGTCTTCTCTTGTTGTAATGGTTCCACCGCAAACTAATTTTCTAAAAATGTCAACTTAAAGGGTTTTTAAAGGGTCACCCCATGTTTAAACCTCATTATACACGTCCTACAAGAGGTGGAAACTTACACAGAGGCATCACTATGATACTATTATGCAATATATTTACACCACAATATAATTTCAGTGAGAGCCCATCCATTCATCTTCCAAACCACTTATCCGTTTTGCTATTGTCTAAGTTAGGCTGGCTGTATTGAGAGGTTTTAATTGTGGTTTAATTTCACAACGGTGAGGAAAAGTGCTGTGGCTTAGGGTAAGCTCTCTCTCCCACCAGTGAATACAGGTCAGAGAGACACAGATGCTGCTCCGCAGGGATCTCAGCTCAACCCTGGTGAGAAGGGAAGTGGGAGGGGCTTGTGTAGTCTTGTAGAATTGGGCCCGTCATAATAAGTACTTTTTTAGACTGTATATTGTCCCAGAAATAAATGGTATTATTTTAGCCATTTGAAGACAATTTTATACCTCTGGTATCTTTCTTAAAATGATCGCTTGTTTTTCTTTTTAAAATTTTGACCAAAAAAATGCTCTTCCTCACTTAAAGACTGGATTTTATTACTCGTGTTCCTCGCTTAAAGACTGGATTTTATTACTCGTATTCCTCACTTAAAGACTGGATTTTATTACTCGTATTCCTCACTTAAAGACTGGATTTTATTACTCATATTCCTCGCTTAAAGACTGGATTTTATTACTCGTGTTCCTCACTTAAAGACTGGATTTTATTACTCGTATTCCTCACTTAAAGACTGGATTTTATTACTCATATTCCTCGCT
>JBBIGC010000007.1:21810336-21823783 GCA_037576955.1 Lepidarchus adonis | reverse complement strand
ATCCGGGGGCGTGTCCTGAGTTAGCCTGGGGGCGTGTCCTGAGGCAGCCCGGGGGCGTGTCCTGAGGCCTTACTCAGAACTCAGGGGATGCAGACTGGCGCCCCCTAGTGCATCACAGTCATATTGACAGAGCGTCTCCAGAACAGCAGGTCTCGTGGACTGTTCCAGGTCTGCAGTAGTTATTACTAGCAAAAGTGATCTATAGAATAATAACTGGGGAATGGGTGTCTTTCTGTCTAGCTTTCTGTCTTTCTAGCTTTTTTCCTCTCTCTCTCTCTCTCTCTCTCTCTCTCTCTCTCTCTCTCGCTCTCTCTCCATTGCTACTTTGTTATCAGACTCAGTTTTGAATGTTTTTATGTCATAATTATAGTAATGATTTCTGTCTGTAACACTGAAAAGCAGTCAGTGATAAATCACAGGCAGGACATCCCACAGCGCACATAAGTCTTTAAATCTGTGGCCTGGTCACAGAAGTGCCGTAGCCACCAGAGGGCAGCATAGGCCTATTATTGCAAAATTGTCAAATCAAAATTCCATCTTTTTGATTTTGAGTGTAAAAAAAAAGCCAGAAACGACATCAATGTCTCATTTGACTCCTCTTGCAGGATTGGGGTCAGCTGAGGTCATTTAATCACAGGTAAATCAGGGTTTATCCAGCAATACAAGGCCAGTACTGGACACACTACAAACTCATCCAATTACGCTTGCAGTACAGGTTCATCTACATGTGCACATGCTGCTGTTGCAGTAAACAGCTGAATCTGAATTATGAAGAGTCTAGATTTAGTTGACCGCAGTAAAAGTTTTGACCAGTTTCATTTTCTTGATAAATTGCCATTCAACTGCCGGACAACAGATCCAGTCTTTTGGGCTCATGTTGCAGTGAAGACAGTTCTTGTTGCAGATTATTATAATGGGCCATTTTATATACCCATCATGCACTTCAGTAAACAATGAGCCATTTTCCTGCTTCTCCACATTGTGGAAGTGCGTCCTCAGAACCTGGACGAGAAGTTTACTGCATGAATGAAGACGTGCGGGTCTTACTGCTGCATTAACACTCAATCAGGACAGGAGACAGTCTCCAGTGCTCCCACATGTGGAGACAGGCGAGGGCTAAAGTCTGCTGAGAACAACTGAACATCTGCATCGCCAATTGTACCTGCAATCAAGGCGCTGGAAGATAACCCAGACGCAATTATAAGCATATGCCTGCAATTATAAAATCCAAATGAAAGCAGATTCTAATATGAATCAGTTTGCTGAGATAATTCAGTCTCTGCTGCACTGCCATTCTGTGTGGGTGTGATGGACAATACCAGCGCCAAGCTTCACAGTGAGGGGTTGGGCTCCACGGCAGTGGAACTTGATGGAGCTCCAACACCTTTGGGATGAGTTGAAGTGATGTTTATTCATTGCAAAATGCAAAAAATCTTCACAGCAGTGTTAAGATATGTAGTGTAAAGGTTTCCCAGCAGAGCAGAGGCTGTGACTGCTGCCAATGGAGACAACTTCCTTTAATACCAACGTCTAAGAGGAAACATTGGTCTAAAATCAACACAATGGTTGTTAAAAGAAAGTAAACTGAAAGACACGGCTGCATCGGTTTGGTATATAATATTCATGTAATGCACATCAGTGCACAGAGTGAGGAATGTGTTATTTTTTAATGGTGTCTGGACCAATGAGAGCGTCACTGACCAACTAACAACCCCACGCGCCTTAAGAAGTGCACATTTGGGTAATAATTGGGACTGAATCCCCCTTTGACTCTCCAGGTGTATATAAACCACCTGAAAGGAAAGACGCTCGTTTCTAGGGCAAGTAATTGAACATTTTTACTGAACTGAACCCTTTAAAAAAATTGTATGTCATATACACCTTCAAAGTACTTTATAACAAATCTGAAAGGCTGGATTTTCTCTTTTTCTCTTGCCAAACAGTTTAGTTTGATATAAAACCCCATTTTTATCAGTGTTAAATAAAATTGCCAACAGCCATGGAAATCAGTATTTGTTAGGGCCACAAATTTGTCACCTTACCACCAAACGAAATAAAAATAAAAAATGAATTTTTTTTTTTTCACTCAAGCAGATGTGGTCACACCTGCTTATTACTCATTCTCTGACTTTGAGATATAGATCAATCATTTAGTCCCTTTGTCCTTTGTGGTCCTGATTTGTGGGTAAATGGTTCATCTCCACCACTTTTCAAGTTATTCCCTCTGTAGAAGGTCTGACATCACTGCACAGCTCATGATATCTGCAATACAGTTTTTCATTCAGTGGCTCTAATCAGCAAATACCAAAAGAGAGCACAGCACCTTTCTCGAATCATCAAGTTTTTTTTACAAAGTAAAGTAGAATTTGTGTTTTTTTACACTATGTAGCATTAACTGGCAATTTTACCAAATTTTCCAGATTTCTTCACTTTCAAGATTTAAGCCAAAATGATTTGATGTGCAGAGACACTCACTGCTGTGGTGATTACAGCATCAGGTCACAAAACATGCTCACAGAGGAGCCAGCATGAAATCTTTTTCGAATCTTTCGATTATGTACATTTCCAGTGTAATATTGCCAGTGCATCAAAAACTGTTGACCATAAGATTTGTCAGTAATAAAAACATTGTTACAACAAACAACTGTGCTGCTACTGTTTTTTAAAAACTTTTTTTCCTGACATCCAAAAGACGTTCAGATATTGAACTGAATATCTATGTCTAAAAATAGATGTAGTCTGGTTTGCGAATTGTCCAAACGTACAGAACTGGCCCTGGATTTGGTGAATGTTGTACATTTGCAGGTTGGAACCATTCTACTCAATAAATGTCTGGTTCCTATCAATACTGTCCAATTCTGACTCTTACATTGGAATATCAGAACACTGTGAATTTGATTCAAGATTCAGGATTTTAGAGGTTTTTATTGTCAGTACAGCCGTATACACAGTACACAGTGTATTGAAATAGCGTTTCACACAGCCTGGTGCGTTTGTAAAAAAAAAAAAAAAAAAAAGAGATAAAATATAAACTACAAAAACAAAATATAAATATAATAACTATACATATACTTTAAAACAAAAGGGAGATATAAAGAAAGGAATTATATACATACACTGAACAGAAAGATAAAAGACATTTTAAAGTGACAGTGCAAATGAGTGCAAAAAAAAAATTACATTGGAACATTTAATTATGCAGAACTTTTGAAAAATTGTTGGCATTCCCTTTCAATGCCAGATAAACATTCAGACAGTGCAGTAAATTGCCCCAATAACTGCACCACCAGCAGCGCTAATACCGATATTGTGATTTGTTGGTTCCATTCTTGGGCTTTTAGCTCTGACCCTTAAGTTCCTCGTCTTTGTTTCCTTAGCAACGCACACCTTTGATAGCCTTTTATCAAAAGGCAATCGAGTTTGTCAGGAAAAAGGGAAGCAATTTTCCTCAGTCCAGACATTGTAGACAGACATCAGCGGATGGCAGTGGCTGAAGCAGAAAATATTTGCGGTAATAAAGCCGTGCCCTGCTCTGAAACCCTTACACCTCACTTGATTCTCTCTTTCACACTTACCCTTTTATTGCTCTCTCCTTCTTCTGCCCTATCACGCCATCACCATCATTCAGTGGATTTGGGCAATTGTGGGCTGCATTTACTGCAAGGGTGAAGAGTATCTGTCCTGCATTAGTTCATTCATGTAGATCCCTTTTTTGCTGGTAATGATCATTAAACAATCTTGCACTTGCGATGCATTGACATTGGTTTACATTGGGATGCAGTGAGGTATGTTCAGCGAGACAAGCGCTCATACTCTCGCCGTTCAGCTAGATTAATGTTTCCCCTGCTGCTGGAAACAAATGTGAAGCTCATAGCATACCAAACACTGTCGCCATTAGTGTGCAGTCCACGTGGCCCCCCACCACTCTCTTCAACACACTCTCTCTCTTTCTGCCCTCCCTCTCTCCCTCTCGCTCTGTCTCTTTTCCTTCTATCCCTTCTCCCTGCCTGTGTCTCCTCTGGCTCAGTGGTGTGTTTCTAAGAGATAAGACCCTTGCTCATTTCACACATGAGCAGAATGGGAAAGGGAGGGTGGTGCTAGTCGTTGGGGGTTACAATGGTGGTGGTGGTGGTGGGGGTTGAACTGGGGGTGGTGGTGTTGGGGGTGGGGGGTTAGAAGACTATGATGGCAGAGAAAAAACCTCACCCACTGCTGCCACTGCTCTCTTTTCCCCCTCCCTCTGGCTGCAGAGAATGATTGGTCTCTGTTTCAGGTGGGCGTTTCCATTGAACCCAACTGTTCTGATGGTTCACTGAAAAAAAAATTATTCTGGAGCTCATAAATAGCCAAAGAACCTCAAATCTCCAGCTGCGCCATTACCATATGTCAATTCAAATAGTGACATCTTCATCAGGTTACAGTGCACAAACATTCAAAATGGTAATGCTATATTCAACATATTTTTGTTATTACCAATGTCGTATGTATAATGTCCGTATGTTTTTATATACATTAAGTTTTTTTTTAATCTCTCTTTGTCATGTAAATGTTAAAAGCAACAGCGCTTAAAAGCTTTAAATGCTCCACCATCATCCCAGTTCCCTCAAAAACCTCAATCCCAAACCTGAACAACTACAGACCTGTTGGTACTGACGTGTCATAATGAGGTCCATCAAACATCTGGTGCTGGGTCATCTGAAGAGCATCGCAGGACACCTGCTGGATCCACTGTAGTTTGCCTACTGGTCAAACAGGTCAGTGGATGATGCAATCAACATGGGCTTGCACATGTTGCAACAACTTGACCACCCAGAGATATACGTTGGGATCCTGTTGTGGAATTCAACACTGTTGTGCCAGGAATTCTTCTATATCTCTAGGCCCTCCATACCCTGTCAGTGGAAAGGTAGGAAACAGTGGGTGAGGTTGAGGAGCGTTCTGTAAACATTGGTGTCCTGCAAGGGTGTCTCCTCTTCCCATGGCTCTACTGTCTCTACAGCAATGGCTGCATCTCCCAGAACAATTAGCAGAAGACACCACAGTCATCAGACTGTGATGAGTCTGTATGAATCAGCAGGAGGTCGAACAACAGTACATTACAATAGGCTTTTATTGTAGCTTAATTTCTATTAATTCCTATTAATTACATTAATTCAAGTGAAGTGAAATACATTTTGACAAACAACTTTTGACTTGATTTTCATGCTATGTGGTCTTTAATATCTTTTTTGTATTCATATGTTTCTATTGATGCCTTCATCATGACATGTTTAGTATTTAAAATAGTATGAAAAAACAAGCAAATTAGCCAAAGTGAATTCTGAATTCAGTGGTGAGAGTACATGAGAACAGTGAGGAAAATAAGTACACCCTGCAATTTTGCATGTTCTCCCACTTAGAAATCATGGAAGATCTGAAATTCACATTGTAGGTACATTCCCACTGTGAGAGCGGTATTAAAAAAAATCAATCCAAATTATTTGTTTAATTCATTTATTTGTATTGCACTGCTACACATAAGTATTTGATAATATTGTTAATATTTGGTACAGAAGCCTTTGTTTGCAATTACAGAGGTCAAACGTTTCCTGTAGTTCTTGACCAGGTTTGCAATCACTGCAACAGGGATTTTGGCTCCACTCCTCCACACAGATCTCCTCTTGATCGGTCAGGTTTTGGGGCTATCGCTGAGCAACACTGAGTTTTAGCTCCTCCAAGGATTTTCTATTTGGATTTAGGTCTGGAGACTGGCTAGGCCGGTCCAGAACCGTGATATGCTTCTTGCAGGGCCACTCCTTGGTTCTCCTGGCTGTGTGCTTCAGGTCATTGTCATGTTGGAAGACCCAGTCACGACCCATCTTCAATGCTCAGACTGAGGGAAGGAGGTTGTTGCTCAAAATCTCACAATACGTGGCCCTGTTTATCCTCTTCCTAATACAGCGCAGTCGTCCTGTCCCCTTCTCAGAAAAGCAGCCCCAAAGCATGATGTTACCACCCCCATGCTTCACATTAGGGTGGTGCAACTCTTCTTTTTCCTCCAAACACGGCGAGTGAAGTTTACACCAAAAACATTTGACCACATGATTTTCTCCCATGCCTCTTCTGGATCATCCAGATGGTCATTGGCAAACTTCAGACAGGCCTGGACATGTGATGACTTAAACAGGGGAACCTTCTGTGCAATGCATGATTTGAAACCATGACGGCGTAGTGTTCCACCGACAGTGACCTTTGAAACTGTGGTCCCAGCTCTCTTCATGTCATTGAACAGCTCCTCCTGTTTAGTCCTGGGCTGATCCCTCACCTTTCTTATCATCAGTGATTCCCCACAATGTGAGATCTTGCATGGAGCCCCAGTCCAAAGGAGACTGACAGTCGTCTTTAGCCTCTTTCATTTTATAACAATTGCTCCAACAGTTGATTTATTTTCCCCAAGCTGCTTGGCAGGGCCCTGTAGCCCTTTCCAGCCTTGTGGCGGTCCACAATTTTGTCTCTGGTGTCTTTTGACAGCTCTTTGGTCTTGCCCATGGTAGTAGTTGGAGTTTGACTGACTGTGGGGTGGACCTGTGTCTTTAAAGAGCTCAGACAGGTGCTAGTAAATTAGATTAATGAGTGGAGTAGAGTTTGAAGAGAATTCTTGCTGATTGCCAGGTGTTCAAATGTCTCTCACAGTGGGAATGCACCTACAATGTGAATTTCAGATCTTCCATGATTTCTAAGTGGGAAAACTTGCAAAATCGCAGGGTGTTCAAATACTTATATTTCTCACTCTATATTAGAGCTATTTAAACAACACCTCAAGAAGAGAACACCTTCACTCTCTTGATGCCTTGTGAGAGATAATTGTGAAGTGCAGGTTGCCCTACAGGCTGCTGGCCCTGTCAAATCAGATGTCAAATAAAGATGGTTAGTCATGCATATTCTAAGCTAATGAAGTGTTTTTTCATTGCTTAAAAAAAAGACTTGTGGAATTGCTTTGGCTCTGTTATACTCCCTGCACTGAATAGTGGCTACCAAGAAGAGCAGAGAAGGAAAGGTTCTCAATTTCATGTCCCTGGCTAATCACAGATTTTTATTCTGAACATATATTACTTTTTTGCAGATTTCTGGAATATTGCAGCATCCATTATATTTATGGAAAATATAAGTACAGTACAGGTATAGACTAGGCGTGTGTAATACATACATACAGTACTGTAAATATAAGCACAGGCTACGCTAGTATACAGTACATTATAGTACTCACTATAAATGTAATTTTCTGCCAATTCTACACAGAATTCACATTGCTATATGCTTGGAAATGTTTTCTTCATATGTTTATTTGAGTCCCCAATCTGTTTAAAAAGTGTTAGAGGATAATTTAGGGTTTAAACTATGAAAAAAAGCATTTTGGGGGGTGGTCTATATATCGCTTTTCAAAACCCCCACAAAAAATGAGGGACTACTGTATCACTAATTCACTATCCTATCACTGATCCTCTATCACTTCCGATTTCTAGAGATCTACCACTTTGGAAAGTTCAGATCCATCACACAGGTCTTTTATTCAGACCCTCCTGGATGATGAGTCAGGTTAGTGTTTGAGCTAAACTCTGCGGGACGATAGCTCTCCGGGTTTGGAGTTAGGCACCCCTGCATTATCCAGTCCCTTTATTATTAATCTCTGAAAGATCTTAAGTGGCTTTTACCATAAAAAGCTGAGGGCCACCTCAACAAAATGGCTGGATCTAGCTGCCCTTCCTCATAGAAAATTTCTGGATATATCTCTGGCTTAAATGTTTGACATGGACAGAAAAAGACATGACATCTGAAAGAACGGAAGGTCACTGCAACATACTCTGACTTTCGTTTATGTTTTGCATTATTAACTGCCAGCCATCAACCAAAGGTGGTAATCAAAGTCTAAAACATGTTCTGTGCACCAGGAACCTCCTCAGCTTTCTGAGTGGAGGCGCGAAGGCCAGGGGCGTGCTTGTACGGGATGTAAATCTGTTCCTTGTTTAAGTGGTCCCTGGTGTTACATTAACAGAGCTCAGGCTGATGCACCAGTGGCACATACTGTACATGCAGCTGAATTGTTGCCATTGTCTTCACTGAAGGAAGCAGGAACTTTTCTACTTTTTCACAGCAGTAAAAGGAAGGACTCACTTTATTTAGAGCTGATTTGGATCACTCGGATATGGAGACACGGACAAGCTATTTCACCAAACTAATCCAAAAAGAGGACAATCTCTTAAGTCTCAGTCTTGCTTGCATGCAGCAAGTAATTACACACAGCCTGCCTTGAACTACTGGAAGACTTTAAACCCAGAACAGCATGAACTTGTCTAACAGTGAAATGAGAAGCAAAACATCACAACTTACAGCTCAAAAATATCAAATCATTTAAAGTGCCTAACTGTCAAATAGCACTTGTGATGTTATACAATTTTCCACTTACCTCAATTTTAGTCGAGACATGTTTGGTGTGCAAATTTCAGTGAAAGTGTGAAACTTCAAATGAAACAATTTAGATGTGAATAAATTGCATTTTACAATTTATTCTATAAATTTTACAATTTATTCATTTTACATACATACAGTAGCTCACAAAAGTGAGTACACCCCTCACATTTTTGTAAATATTTTAGAATATCAAATACACAAGTTGTACACTGACTACATAACATTGTATCAAAGTATCATGTCTGCAGTGATGTCCCATGAAAAGATATAATAAAATATTCACAAAAATGTGAGGGGTGTACTCACTTTTGTGAGATACTGTATTAGTTTCACTATCCAAAAAATATTTCATAACAGCTCTCCTCATTTCAGGGCACCATAATGTTAGGAGCAGAGTAATGATAGGTATATTAAAACAGTTATGCTTAGTACTTTGTTGCATATGATTTATGAGTTGCAAGCAATGACTATATCCATAGACATGACCAGGAACTGAGTATTTTCTCTGGTGAGGCTCTATTGCATGAACCTTCAACTCCTGCTTGTTCCAGGGGCTTGTCCTTTGAAATTCTTCTTCAGCACATGGAAGACATGCTCAATTTATTTAAATCAGGTGACTCTCATCTTGCCTTTGCAGTATGTTTGGGATTCTTACCTTGTTGCCAGATGAAGCCCCATCCAAAGTCTGGAGGCATTTACAAGTCAGAATTCATTGTCATCAGCATTTACATAATCATTTAAGATGAATGTGTCACCATGGTGCACCATGTGCACCGCCATGTTTAACAGAACTGGTATGCCTTGGATCTTGGGCAGTTTTCTTTTGCCTCCTCACTTTCTTCTCATTATCACTCTGACACAGATAAATCTTGGTCTTGGTCTTTTTCCAGAATTCTGCAGGCTCTTTTATGTTCTTTTTTAAAAAAAAAAATTGTAATCTGTCCATCCTGTTTCTTTGGCTAACTAGTGGTCTGTGTCTTGCAGTACAGCCTCTGTATTTCTGTTCATGAGTTAACAGCAGGATTTTTCTTTACCACAGTGAGGATTCTTTTGTCTCAGCATTGGAGGTCTTCCTTGGCCTTCTAGTCCCTTTGCAATTATAGATCTCACCAGTGTTCTTTCTTCTTAACTGTAATCCAGACAGTTTATTTGGGCAATTCTAAGGTTTGACTGATCTCTCTTATGTTTTTTTGTCTTGTTTGTTAGACTCATATATATAAGGTTTTAATCGAGCTCTTGAAAATCCCAGGCTCAGAAATGTCTGGACCTGCCCTTTTCACCTGTTTTTGAATGCTTTCCTTCATTATTATGTAACTGTAATGCAGTGGACAGGGACATCCTAAACATGTAGAAGCAAAAACCAGTTCATGAACATACAGCCGGGAGAATAAGTATTTGACACATCAGCATTTTTATCAGTAAGGGTAAGTGGCTATTGGACCAAAATCTGTCAAAATGTCAATATCAACTCAAGTATGTAATTCATGCAAAGACATCTGAACATTTAAGTCCATACATTTAGTTATGTGTAATAAAGTGAAAAGACACAGGGAAAAAGTATTGAACACATGAAGATAACAAGGTGCAAAATGGCATAGAAAGCCAGGACATCACCCGAAATCTGTTCACCATAAACCGGCCACGATCAGGTGCTCCACGTTAGATTCCTGTCCGAGGAGTCCAAAGAATTATCAGGAGAGTTCTCCAAGAGCCAAGAATCACTCGGGCAGGAATTCAGCAAGATCATGCATCAGCAGGTACTGTAAAGAAAACCATAAGCAATGAATCGCCATGGCATCCATGCACGCTCACCACGCAAGACTCCATTGCTGAACCAAAGGCATGTTGAGGCTCAGTTAAAGTTTGTGAAACAGCATTTGGAGAAACCTGTGGATTACTGGGAGGCTATAGTATGGTCAGATGAAAGCAAAATTGAACTTTTGGCTGTGATTCTACACACCATGTTTGGAGAAGAAATGGCACTGCTCACCACCCCAATAACACAATACCAACAGTTAAGTTTAGAGGTGGAAGCATCATGGTTTGGGGCTGCTTTTCAGCAAGTAGTACTGGCAGACTTCATATTATTGAACGCAGGATGAATAGAGAAATGTCCCGGGACAATCTGGATAAAAATCTGCTGCATCTACCAGAAAGCTGAAAATGAAAAGTGGGTAGACATTTCAGCAACACAATGCACAAGGCCAAGGAAACAATGAATTGGTTTCAAAGAAAGACAATCAAGTTGCTTGAATGGCCCAGTCAATCACCTGACCTAAATGCCATAAAGAATTTATGGAGAGAACTGAAGATCAAAGTTCATAAAAGAGGACCAAGGAAGCTTCAAGATTTAAAGAGCGTTTGTGTGGAAGAATGAGCCAGAATCACTCCTGAGCAATGCAGACGACTGGTCTCTCCATACAAGAGGCGTCTAGAAGCTGTAATCACCAACAAAAGCTTTTCTACAAAGTTTTAAAGTGTGTTTAATACTTATTTCCTGTGTCATTTCCCATTATTTATTATGACTCAACTTGTAAACTTAAATGTTTTTTATTTCTTTGTATGAATTCAATATTTGTCTTGATGGCAAAATCTGGTGCAAATTTTGTGTCAATAGCCACTTATACATACCCTTACTGATAAAAATGCTGATGTATCAAATACTTATTCTCCCCGCTGTATGTGTGATGAAGGTAAACATGAAAACTAAAGTGATGTGCCAGATTTAATGTGCCCACTCTACTGCACCCATGAACAAGCCAGTAGATTCTCTGCCTGTTCTTTTTTTCTGCTTCTATTGGCCACAGGAGCTGGAGCACATTTATTAATTCAAATTTTAATTGAATTTTTCTCACAATTTCCTTGCTTAGTTAATCCTCGTGCTGTCCTCAGGGTGGATGATTGGCATGTAATTACTGTCTTTTGGCGCAGACAAGACCCAATATGTGCATTTCTTGTGCTCTCTCTCTCCTGTCCCCCTTTACCAGTGTGATTCAAATTCATAACTTATTTTTTTCTGTATGTCTGTCTGTCTATCTGTCTCTAAAGGCTCAGTCTATGCAAGATAGGTCGCAGCTCACCACTTTGTGGTAAACGTAATGACTGAAATGTCAGTCAGTTAAAAAAGAACATCATTTCAACCCAAAGAACTGAGGCCTTTTGTCATATATAGTACATGATTTTGTGAAAAGATTTAGAGAATCCTCTAGGACAAGGCCAGAAACTGTCAAAATATAGCCACGTTGGCTTTGGAGGACTTTGGAAAACCACTGCCAATTAATGCAGACTGCCACTGCATCAAGAAATGAATCCTGAAACTCTATTAGACAAACATAAAACCAGACTTCAATTCTGTATAGAAACTCTGCAGAGTCCCATGCATTCATATTTTAGGACTTTAGAGAAACATATTGTAATGGTCCTGGGCAGCTCCCATTGGCTGTGGGGAGAAGGGCATCATGGGAGTGTACTGAAATGCACTATTGTTCGACTGTGGTTATACATGTTCTGTGTGTTTCAGGAGCAGAATGTGTGTTGCACCAGAGATTAGGTGCAAGCAGGCTGATGGTGGATGTCCAGACTACCATAGACGTGAGGAGTTTGGTAAATAATAACTAGGTTGGTCTGGTCATCCACCATCACGCCTTGCTCACGGGTTGTGCTGTGCACATCCTACACTCTAGGGGACGCACTGGCACAGGTTAGCCTTTTTAAAGGCTGTGTTCCAAACAGCAACAATAAATCTGGCAGCTCTCTGACTGGTGCAAAGAGCGTACTCATGTGCAAGTGTGTCAGTAAGTGCTTCTCCCTCTCAGAGAATCATTACAATATTCTGCCATCAAGGTTGCAATTTTCCCCATGGAGTACATGGTTAATTCAGCAAGTAAAAAAAACTAGCCTGGCCTTATTCTTATTCCATTACAATTAAAAAAAACCAAAAAACGTTTTTAAATCAAGAATTGTCTGAAAATATTTATTTATTTTGACAAGGTTTTCATTTGGAATACTGGTTGTGGCCAAAACTATATTAAAGAGTTCACAACCTTGTTAAACAACCTTCATAACTCAAATCATTAATATTGTCTTCTTTTGTTAGAAATTACATCTCACAATATTTATGATTTGAATATATTGATAAGACTTGCTTATGGTTTTGTAGCCCATTCCAGCCTTTTGCAGCGCTATAATCTTGTCCCTGACATCATTAGACAGCTCTTTGGTCTTTCCCATGGTGGATTGATTGATTGATAGAGTCTGTGAACATGTGTCTTTTTTACAGGTGACCAGTTGAGACAGGTGTCTTTAATGTGGGTGACAAATTTGATACGAGATCAAATACCTATTTCACTCAAAGAAATGCAAATCAATTTATATATTTTATATAAAGAGATTTTCTTGATTTTCTTTTTGATATTCTATCTCTCAGAGTTAAAATAAACCTACCATTGAAATGATAGACTGTTCATTACTTTGTCAGTGGGCAGACTTACAAAATCAATGTGGGGTCAAATAATTATTTTCTCCATTGTATACCAATTTTCAAGGTTCATGAGAAACCCTACAATATGACACAACAAGAGCTTTCTGGTGTAATAATTATTTTTCCCGCAGATGTATCTTCTATTCTTTAAGGACACATAATAATAAAACAAGTGGCTGATAATAGTAATTACCACTCAGCAGCTGTTTTTCTCCAATGGGGAACAGTCGAAGAGAGGGTCTGTCTGTAGTTTGGCCACCATGTCATAGGGATTAATTTTGCCTTTAATTAGGAGTATACCCTTATTGATACAACTTCCATTCTCACCCATCTAGCCCTGCCACGCACTGCCTTGGCATCCTCATCAGAAACGTCCTCCTCCCTCCCTTGCTCGCTTGCTCTATCGCTACTGTATTAGCATAAGTAATTACAAATTCCTGTGTGCCTGCATGGGTTTCTAATTTAAAATAAACGCGTCAATCTCTTTGATTCACTTTTAGGTTGGAGCAGCCTGTCTTG
>JBBIGC010000007.1:21795618-21810236 GCA_037576955.1 Lepidarchus adonis | reverse complement strand
TATGACTAAGAAGATTGTATTGAACTCCCTGTAACTCGCACATCAGTATTGTCATGTCTGAATTTATGCTGATTATTTCCTGAACCTGGAAGTCACTTTGGACAAAAGCATCAGCCAAATAAATAAATGTAAATGTAAATGTAAACAATATAATGTTCTCACTGTCAAGACAAAACCTCCAATCCTTCTCTCCACTCCACTGTCATTTTTTTATTCTTAATATATCATTTGGAAAGTTCAGCTTCCCTTTACACATTGACAATGTTTCTTGATGATTAGCATTAATCAAAATTAAATCTTCATATTGTTTCATTCTCCAGAAAGGTCACCAGTAGTTTTAAGGCAGTAACTTCACTTTAAGTAAAATCAGTTACACAAACAGTCGATACCTTATTGCCCGTTTGACTGGAGATTTCCTCTGCAGTCTGTTTCAAAACGTCCAAGTTCCTGGAAATAAAAGAAATGCCACAGACAAATTTATTACACTTCTTCAAAATTTGTAAAAAATAGTTAAATAACTGAAAATTTCTCTGAACAAAATCTCACCACTTTTTTGCATTTATATAAATGTAACAGCGCACGGTCAGATGCTAACTGCTTCATTCTATCGTAGTACATCTGTCTGAAAGTGTCTGCTCTTGTTATGTTTCCAGTGTACAGTGGAGGAAATAATTATTTTTAACACTGATTTTGTAAATTTTCCTACTGATAAAGAAATAAAGTCTATAATTTTAATGGTTGGTTTATTTTAACAGTGAGAGATAGAATATCAACAGAAACATTTAAAAATCACATTATATAAAGAATATTAAATGATTTACCATTCCTTGAGTTAAATAAGTATTTGATCCCCTACCAACCATTAAGAGTTCACGAACATTAAAGACACCTGTCTCAACTAGTCACCTGTATAAAGGACACATGTCCACAATCAATCAGACTCTGACCTCTCCACCATGGGCAAGACCAAAGAGCTGTTGAAGGATGTCAGGGACAAGGCTGTAGCCCTGCACAAGACTGGAATGGGCTACAAAACAATAAGCAAGAAGCTGGGTGAGAAGGAGACCACTATTGGTGCAATTGTTTGAAAAAGGAAGAAATACTATATGACCATCAATTGACCTTGGTCTTGGGCTCAATGCAAGATCTCACCTCGTGGGATGAGGATGGTGGGAGATCAGCCCAGAACTACACAGGAGGAGCTTGTAAATAACCAGTCACCAAGAAAACCATTGGTAACATACTGCGCCATAATGGATTAAAATCCTGCAGTTCCTGCAAAGTTCCCCTGCTCAAGAAGACACATGTGTTTGCTAATGAACACCTGAATGATTCAGAGAGTGCTTGGGAGATAGTTCTGTGGTCAGGAGACCAAAATCAAGCTTTTTGGCCACAACTCAACTTACCGTGTTTGGACGAAGTTCTAATTCTTGTTTTGCGAGGGGATCAACTACTTATTTCACTCGGTGAAATGCAAATAAATTGATATATTTTATATGATTTTCTGAATTTTCTTTTTGATAATCTCTCTCTCACTGATTAAAATTGTTTTTTGTAATGTCTTTGTCAGTGGGCAAACTTACAAAATCGGCGAGGAGTCGAATAATTATTTCCGCCACTGTATTTACATATGAACTGTATTATTGTGTTTCTACTGATGGTAAAAGAACAGAATGGGCTGCAACTAATGATAAAACAAGACTGTCTCTATTTTAATCCAGTTTTTCTGTATTTTATGTAACATACTGTAGGTCAGGGGTGGGCAACTCCAGTCCTGGAGGGATTTCCCCGTTCAAACACACCAGGTTCAACTCACCTGTTGATTGACAGGTTTAGGTTTTTGTGTGTTTGTGTGTTTGTGGAGGGAGCTACAAAATTGTGCTGGACACCAGCTCTCCAGGACAGGTGTTGCTCACATCTGCTGAAAGTGCATGATGTTTTACTAAATATGTTGTGGGTCTTGGGGCCAAAATTGTTCTACATATGGATCCTGGAATCGGATACATGCATGGGGTGCTTTAGGTGGTCAAACACTTTTTTTTTTTAACTCCCCATCAATATTTTCTTTAAATACACACACACACACACACACACACACACACACACACACACACACACACACACCTTCACTTGAGCACCTGCTACTTTTAAGGTCTCTTCATGGCTGGGGATGGAAAACCCATTGAAAGCTGCATTATGAGTCTGAGCACTGACCTGCTGGCTATGACACATTGTGCCCCCAGAGCAGACAGGGTGGTAGCCATGCCCTTGCCCAGCCCGGTCCCTCCTCCTGTGATGAAGGCCACCTTGTCTTTAAAAGTGCCAGGGACAAGCATGGCTCCAGGAGAGACAGGGAAGAAGCGAGCCTGTGGCGCAGTGTCACTCTGCCATAATGCTGCTGTGCCATTCCCAAACAACTGCAGAAAGAAAAATTGGAGGAAAAAAAGAAAAGATGGAAAAACAACAACAACAAAAAAGAAATGGAAAAAGGGAGGGAAAAAAACATGAAATTCAGCAGGAGGGAAAAGTTAATGACCTTTAACCTACTTTCACTCTGTCGGTGACTCAAGTGTTTGTCTTGTCATTTATTTCTAACAGTTTGTTGAGCGTGAACTATGAAAGAAAAAGCGTTTGTTTTTGCTTAGCCTCTCAACGATTCTGGCATTAAAACAGGATCATTTAGGAGGTGGTTACCCAACAACACCACAAGCCTGTCATAAAGCTCCGTGTACCGGACTGAAAGCATCATAAATCTTACCCTTATTTGAGGAAACAATGTGCAGAGCCTGTTGGGTTTGTAAGCACACCTGGCCAGCAGCGCCATGACGTCCAGAGTAGAGAGAGATCCCTGCGCAAACCAAACACCATAAATGAGCCAAACACACACACTTTATGGTAACTTATCTCACGATGCTGCGCAATCGGCAAGGTCAGCATAAACAAAGCCCCCGCGGAATGTCTGATACTCTGAGTCGATCACAGTCCACAAAATACAACGAAAAATAATTCTTCTTGAACGCAACAAACAATAATAAAGCTTCCTATCTAAAAGTATGCGCGGGCTGCGCAAAATGTGCGCCTCCCTGACATACAAAACAACACTGCCCAAACAGGGAAGAGGAAGTGATGCTACTAAGCTCGTGCTCACTTACCCTAGACACTTTCCCTTGAACCCTTCCCACTGGCTTTAAGGATAAATAGAGCAGGACCGCACAGTGTTCCAATGCTGTTAGTCACTTTGCAGGAAGAACCTGTAGAAATAACGACAGTTTCCTGATTTCATGTTGAAACATATGATCTGATTTTTTCTTAGAACTATTCGTTTTCCCACTTAAAGTCTTCTCTTGATGTAATCAGTAAATGTGCAGTATTTCCTTTCCCAGGACTGATGAAGCTCTATCTTCAACTACTGATTGAGTGGTGTACATGGACTCCCCCGTAATCAGAGATGGACAACCTTTGAGAACCATAAGCATTGCTGACTCAAGAGTGAGAACTGTTAATCTTTATCCTGTGCAATAAACGAAATATGTGGTTTTCTATATTGATCCTGCACCAAATCACTAGGCTAAATGATGTTAGCTTAGCTGAATATTATATAAAAATAAGGGCATGTAATTTTAGGCAGCACACTTATGAAGAAACAAGACTTACTTGAGTGCTTATGGTGCCCCCTTGTGGAGAATCCTCACCCTGATAAACATGAGTGAGTGGTGGATCAGAAGCCAGAAGCCTAATTATGAATCAATGCTTTAAATTTAGGAAATTCGGGTGATTCTGATTCATGATTGAGTACATTTTAAACTATGAAGTAACAGAACACATGGTGTCAGTGATGGTGAACACCAAAAGCTAGAGAAGTGCTAATAGAGTGAGTGAGTGAATACTCACTCTTTTGAGTGCTGGGAATGAGTGAATATGTGAATATGAGTGATCAAGCATGCAGTATTAATAAGTGAGTGAATATGTATGAGTATGTAGAAGTATTAATGAGTGAATATGTATGAGTAAGTATTAATGAGTGAGTGAATGCATGAGTGAATATGTGAATATGAGTGATTGAGCATGCAGTATTAATAAGTGAGTTAATATGTATGAGTATTAATGAGTGAGTGAATATGTGGGAGTATTAATGAGTGAGTGAATATGTAGGAGTATGTAGGAGTATTAATGAGTGAGTGAATATGTGGAAGTATTAATAAGTGAGTAAATATGTATGAGTATTAATGAGTGAGTGAATATGTGGGAGTATTAATGAGTGAGTGAATATGTAGGAGTATTAATAAGTGAGTGAATTTGTATGAGTATGTAGGAATATTAATGAGTGAGTGAATATGTGGGAGTATTAATGAGTGAGTGAATATGTAGGAGTATTAATAAGTGAGTGAATTTGTATGAGTATGTAGGAATATTAATGAGTGAGTGAATATGTGGGAGTGTTAATGAGTGAGTGAATATGTATGAGTATGTAGGAGTATTAATGAGTGAGTGAATATGTATGAGTATGTAGGAGTATTAATGAGTGAGTGAATATCTGTGAGTATTAATAAGTGAGTGAATATGTATGAGTATGTAGGAGTATTAATGAGTGAGTGAATATGTGGGAGTGTTAATGAGTGAGTGAATATGTATGAGTATGTAGGAGTATTAATGAGTGAGTGAATATGTATGAGTATGTAGGAGTATTAATGAGTGAGTGAATATGTATGAGTATTAATGAGTGAGTGAATGTGTGTGTGTATATATATATATATATATATATGAGTAATATATATGAGTGCATTAGTGAGGGAGTAGGTATGGGCGAGTGAGCATGTGAGTGAACAGGAGTGAGTCGGAGCGAGAAAGTGGGCAGGGCTGATCCCCTATCAGCCAGACAGCAGTGTAACATCAGTGTAACTCAATCCCAGCAACACACACAGCCTGCTTCAGACAGAAACACGCGTGCTCCTCAACACTGGAGGAGATATGGAGATCAGAGGACTGGGACTGTTCCTCCTCATGCTCGGTCTGGCACACTGCGCACCTGAACAGAGCTCCTCCAAGAGAAAGAATGGAAAGAAAGGTGAGTTCAGACATGTGCTGGAACCTTCTTTAAACACGGACAGAAAACTCTGTGTTAGGCCAATCATCTTCACAATGTCTACAATGATTATGAACTGCAGAAATATACACCACCGACTACAATATATGTAGCTCGCTGTGTTAGACACTAATAAAACCCTGTTGTTTTTCCTTTATGGGCTGATGTATGTAACCAGAGTCTGCTAACAGTGTAGCCATTGAGGAGCTGAGAAAGAAGATGGAGGAGATTGTGCAGGAGCTGAGTCTACTGAAGGAAAAACAAGCTCTACAAACAGGTACTGAATCAAGATCTTCAACCCACAGCCCTTTAAATCCGTCTTCACTGTCATCAGCTTATTCATGACTCTCCTGCTCAATGTCGTCCTTCAAGGCAGCTAACAGAAGCATTAAACACTTCCACCACCTGGTTCCACACCACCCGTTTAACCATTCCATGTTGCAGAGGTTTTGGAAGGCTTCCTATCCCAAATGGGGAATGTATCCCATAAGCAGCCATGGATTAACCATAGACCAGGATTGAGCACCTCTGTTCTACTGCATGTTCAGCTTTTAGTCTGTTTTCGTTATCCTATCCAGAGAAGTGCTCTCGGAGATCATTCATCCTTGTGGGTTCTTCAAAAGAAGTGAAACCTTCTGGATTGGATTCATGGGAAGTCTGGAATTCAGCCACGTGTGCCATGTATTAGTCATGGACTGGTAATCATCCCATGGCTGCTCAGCCTGTACAGCTTTATGATGTGGAAGTGATGTGCATCTCCTCAGCATCTGTCTTAACACAGGGTGTTGTGTTTCTCCTCTGCTTCCAGTTTGCCTGAAGGGCATCAAGGTTCCTGGTAAGTGTTTCCTGGCAGACCCAGTGAAGAAGACCTTCCATATAGCCAATGATGACTGCATCGCTATGGGTGGCACCCTCAGCACTCCTCTGTCCGGCGATGAGAACGACCAGTTGTACATGTACGTCCGCCAGACCGTTGGGCCTGAGGAGCACATCTGGCTTGGGATCAACGACATGGTGAAAGAGGGCGACTGGGTGGACAAGACCGGTACTAGCGTACGCTTCAGGAACTGGGAGACGGAGGTAACCCATCAACCCGACGGAGGCCGCAGCCAGAACTGCGCCATTCTTTCCAACCCTGCCAACGGGAAATGGTTTGATGAGAGCTGCCGAGCTGAGAAGTCCTCCGTGTGTGAGTTCAACATCGTCTGAGCTGTAACGTTTCAGTTTCCTGTAGAACATTTTCAGTATTGATGCATGATGAATTGCTACTACTTTGTTTACTGCATCTGTACTCGTAATACATTACTGTAGCTCTTAATCCTCTAATCAGATTCCAACCAGCAATACCTGATCTAAATCAGATCTAGAACTGGACTGAACTGGGCGAGTTAAAGCAAGAAAACAGGAGAACATGAAAGGCATGACTAGGGTTGGGGATCTATGCAGAACACATAGAAGGAACTGAACGTTGGGCGTGTTCATTGCATAACGGTTGGAGTAACAGGATAGAAAATGACTGAATGTATAAGGAGACACTCAGTAAGCACTTAATGACTTTATATCAGCTCTAAACTAATGTCGCACCACCACAAATATGGCATGAACTTAAATACACAGTAATTCTATTGCTGAAGTGTATATGGTCATATTTACACACATAGAAGTGTTATTAAAGTTACATCAGAATTTGAAATAAAATGACTGCCATTGCGTTCTTCATTACCATAAAAGACCATTTTTAACCTGCTCTCTCTCTTTTCACATTAAAAACGATACGCAATCCGTATCTGATCACTCCTGAAATCATGTTTGCTGGGCCTAGTTCATGCCCCTCACTTTCCAATCATTACGCAACTTGTGTACACTGCTGGAGACAAAGCGCCATAAAATGCTTGTTGCTAAGGGTCTATTTTTCCACATCCGCACTCTTAATGTACTTTTCCAGAAGAGTCCAAACGATCATGTAATAAGATATAAAAATATAATAAAAATGTAATACAGTGAAGAAACAAAATCTTTCACACTCAGAGCCAGTGTTACATAACCAAGTTCCAGTTTCTCCCAGAAGACTTCACTCCGAGCGCTCGGCCACATGTGTGACACATTTGAATGTTTACGACATACTTTCTCATCTACGTAACCTAAACTTTAATCAACAAAATCTATGTGATACTTGTGCTCTTACTGTAGCTTCATCTGCATTGTCCGGTCCATGGTGTAATGATTTCTTCCTGTCTTATATTTATGATTTTATACCACAGACACATTTCTACCTCCAGTGCTGCTCAGACTTGACTAAAGCACTGTGAGGATTTGGGCTCTAGTAAAGACTTGTCATGATTAGCACTGGTCATTTACATTTCTATACAGCCAGACTGTGTTTAGTTCTAAACCCACGACAATAAAAACCCTCCAGCTTTAGCAGTGGAAAAACACTAAAAGAACCTTCTCACATCCTGAGAATCAGCCTGATCCTGGAGATGTAGAGGAACACCTAAAAAGCACACCCCATCTGGATACTACATTTTCGCATTTATTCCAGATTTGATTAGAAATATGGTGGAGGAGCAGAAAATCCTGAATACACCCACGATCAGCGAATGCGTAGCCACATTTAGTTTTTTATGAAAATACAGGCTAAAACAAACCTGGCAATGCACTGGCTGTAAGACTTGTCAAATCAAGATGAAACTCTTTGGCAAAGCCTCAAATACAAGGAATCGCATCACTCTTCCACCTGGAGCTAAACTTAGCAAACTCTAATGAAGCAGCTGCTAATCAGCCAGTAATACAGCAAGCTGTGATATCAAATAAGTAACACAATGGACAACAGTATTGCAACTATGCTCCAGAACTTAAAAAAGGCCAAAATAATATTACCCAAACTTTTGCCCCAGCCATTGCAAAGATTTTATGGTAGTATTCAGTGTTAGAAAACACTTCACCATGGAACTGTAACTAAATATTATATACACATACACAAACATAGTCATAAGTTTACATATCCAGACATAATTTATGATTTCTCAACCATTTGACAGAGATTATGAATGATAACACAAAAACTTTACTTTCACTCATGGTTAGTGGCTGAAATGATTTATTGTTACTAAATGTATGCTTTTTAAATTATAATGACAACACAAAATACCCTAATGACCCTGATCAAAAGTTTACATACCCTGGTGATTTGGCCTGATAACATGAACACAACTTCACACAAACAGGTTTGAATGGCTATTAAAGGAAACATATTCACCTGTGATCTGTTTGCTTGTAATTATGGTTAGCACAGAGAAAAGCCTCAAACCTTCTGGCACAAAGTCATTTGGAGTGATGAGACTAAAACTTGAATTTTTTGGCCACAACCATAAACGATACATTAGAAGAGTTAATAAGTCCTATGATGAAAGGTAAATCATTCCTACTGTGAAACATGGTGGTGGATCACTGATATTTTGGGGATGTATGAGCTACAAAGGCACAGAAAATTTGTTTAGAATTGATGGCAAGATGAATTCAGTAGGTTATAAAAAAAAATACTGGAGGAAAATTTGCACTCATCAGCCAAGAAGCTGGACATGGGACAAACTTGGACATTCCAACATGACAATGATCAAAAATTGGCTAAAGCAAAATAAAGTGAAGGTTCTGGAGTGACCATCTCAGTCTCCTGACCTCAATATAATTGAGCCACTCTGGGGAGATCCTCAGACCTACAGTTCATGGAAGACAGACCAAGAATTTACAGGAACTGGAGGCTTTTTGCAGCAAGAATGAGCAACTTTACTGTCTGAGAAAATAAAGAGCCTCATCCACAACTACCACAAAAGACTTCAAGCTTCAAGGGCCAACACATGGTATTAAGGGTATGTAAACTTTTGATCAGGGTCATTTGGGTAGTTTGTGAAGTGATTATGATTTTAAAAGAGTAAACACAGCTGATTGATAATAAATGACTTCAGCCAAACACTAACCATGAATGAAAGAAAAGTGTTCTCATTCATATTCAGAAATGGCTAAAAAAAATCCAATTCTGTCAGGGTATGTAAACTTATGAGCACAACACACACACACATATATATATAAAGAAAAAATATATATATATACACTACTCACAATAACTTGGGGATATTGTGAGAGACTTAGTGGATGTCGTACATATGTTTAGTTTTTTTTCAAGTCAGTAAGACATGTATCCTCTTGTCGAGCAGTAAAATACTTTATTTTGTAAGTAAAACCTTTAGTGGTGACTTTTTAGTTCAAATTTAAAAGGTTTTAAAACCTAAAAACTGTGGGTTTGTACTATTGTATCACCTAAAAAAGCAAGTATAACAAGAAACAGTGGTTATCATTCTGCAATCAAACCACTACCGTGTCCATGGTCACTGAATGGAATTGTAAGGGAAAATTCACAACTGAACAATAAAATAAGACTCATTTTACAAGTAAAAGCAAAAATAATTCCAGCAGCATGTTCAGACACGCTGTTTGGTACACTGGCTTGCAGTACAGTAGTGTTCTTCCTTGAATTCTCCAGGTCTCAGAGCCTTACTTCAGAATCGTCCTCCTCAGGCTCTGCTACAGGCGCTCTTTTTAAATCTGGTGTAGTGCAATCTCCACTGATCTCCTTCTGCTCCTCTTTATTTGCTGGGTTCCCTCCCTGCCCCGGGGCCCTCTGAGGCACCTCTGGGGCATTAATGGGGCCACTAAAAGGTCTGTAAACCCCCACCTCTGAATCTTTTCTTTGTTCTGTTAATGGCTGCCTCTCCATGAATCCAGTGAAATCCTGGTAGGCATCCACAGCTGGCTGAAACTGATTCATTTCTATTCCATCTTTTAGAAGGTGCCCATATACCATGGTATCATCAATACAATGATAAATATGAAAGTCCTCATCTTCCATGGTCTGGGGAATTCCATGAAGGCCTGGTAGGAATGCATGTCCATTAGGATTGTAGACAGAAACGTCTGGTGCCTTCTGCTTCTTCTTTTTCCTGTTGATCAGAACAGACACAGTTAACAGGAGCGTACAACACTGGGTTAAAGTGAAATTAGAGATTTGATTAGAAAGACTCACCTGTTAATAAAACAGACCACAGCCAGTACAACCACCATCAGGACCAGCAACATACTCACAACACTCAGGATGATCATTAAAAGACTGTCTGAAAATCCAAAAGGTGAAACAAATCATTGCATCATCACAGTTTTTTTCCACGGACCTTAGTAATAGAAGGTATAAACAGAGCTGGGCGATATGACAAGATTTAATGCCATCGTGATAGTGGCCATGGTATGATTTTTGGGACATTTTGTGGTATCTTCAGCACTTTTGAACGTCATGTTTTAATTTCAAAAAGAGCATCATTAGTCTCGCTTATGTGAACATATGCTACTGTGGTGTGAGAAACACTTCATAAAAATAATTTCAGCTTGAGGCACTACTGGTTTCTCGGTTTGGCCTTAACAGATGTTGAAAAAATAAAAATTGATACCTCACATATTGAAAAAAGAAATCTCAAAGCATTGCTATATCGCCCACCCCAGTATGAAGTACTAGCATCTGGTCATGTGTCAGTCTATGCTAAACCTTCCTAAAACAGTGAGTAACACCAGGTAGTGAATGTGTTACTGTTTAGAGTAATAGATAACAGTGAGGCCAGCGTAACACCCCACCCTCCCCCTCCCCCTCCCCCTCCCCTGCATTTGCACTGTTCCCTTTCTTAAACATCCACCAGGATCACACTACACTGAGCATCTGGGTCCCAGTAATGGTGCATTCAAACACTTTGCTTACAACCTTATAAAAACATAAATACAGAACTTTGGCAAATTTAGTGGAATTACCCTTTATACTAATGTAAATATGAAAAATGTTCATGAATTAAGAAACTACTAAACATAATCCCATGACCCCAATTCCAAAACAATTGAGATGCTGTGTAAAATGTAAGCAAAAACAGTGATTTATAAATCTCTTAAACTAATATTTTATTCATAGAAAAATATATAAAATGTTTCAATTGAGTTAATAATTTTAAGGAAATAAAAATATAATAGCAGGAACATCTTTAAAAAGTTGGGACAGGGCCATATTTATCACTGTGTAGCAGCCCCTGTTACATTAACAGTTTGTAAATATCTGGGAACTGAGGAGATCAGTTGCTTGGGAGAGAAATGTTGTTCCTGTCTGATATAGAATTCGAGATGCTCAACAGTCCAACATTTATGCATTTCTTTTATGATGTGTCAAATGTTTTCAGTTGGTGAAAGGTCTGGACTGCAGGCCGGTCAGTTTAGCACCCAGATTTTTCTAGTATGAAACCATGCTGCTTTAACGGTCGCATTGTTTTGCTGAAACTTGTAATGCCTTCCTTGAAAAAGACATTGTCTGGATGGAAGCATATGTTTCATACATTTCAGTATAGATGGTGCCTTTCCAGATGTGCAAGTTGCCAAATCCATAGGCACGAATGCTCCCCCTACCATCAGAGATACAAGCTTTTGAACAGAGCACTGATAAGTTGGATGGTTCATCTCCTCTTTAATATTGAGGATGTGGACTCCATTTTCTAAAAGAAATAATGAAATGTTTAAATCTAAATTTAAATCTAATTTAGATTCTTCTTACTCCAGTCAGTTTGAAATGGGTGGCTGTGCGAACTGTGTTCACAGACAATCATTTCTGATCACAGGCAATGAACCCATGCAGTGATTTCCATGATATAATGAGGCCTGATTTTAATGCAGATGTTGCCTGGTGGTTTTCAGCCTTGAACACAGAAAATTCACCAGAATCTTGAAATATTTTGATGATATGTACTGTAAATGATTATAAACATATTTTTTCGGCTTAGAAACATTATTTGGAAATTTCACAGATGTAGTTTTTTGGGTCTGCAAACCTCTTTAACCCATCTTTACTTCTGAGAGTCTCTGCTTCTCCAAGACACATTTTTTTAACACAGTCGCGTCACCGACTTGCCGGTTAATGTAATTAGTTGCAAAAATGTTCTTCCAGCTGTTTTTATAGTACCACTTACTATAATTTTTATAGTTTTTTTTTTTTAAGATGTGTTACTGCTATCAAATTCAAAATGAGCTAATATTGTTCAACTAAAAAGTTTTTCAACATTTAATATCTTTGATATTTGTTGTATTGTGAGCAAAATATTGGTTTATAAGATTTGCAAATCGTTTTTTTTAAGCTTTACACAGCGTCATAACTTTTTTGAAATGGTTTTGTATATTAATATACATTACACAAAGATTAAGAGAACAATGGGCACTGTCTTACTGTTGCGCTTGAGTACTGTGATTTGGCTGATCACACTGAACGCTCCGCTCACAGGCCTGCAGTTAGACATGTTGAGATAGAAGCTGTCCTCCATGACCACGTCCTTAGGCTTCTCGTCCATCTTCCAGCTGTAAGCCTCACTCTGCAAGCCCTGCTTCTGCAGTCTAATGCACGTGTGCCGATTCGAACAATGGGCCTGGCTGACATTGAGGAACTCCACACGGGCTTCATACTGTGAAGGGAAGGAGATATTCCAAGAGACAGTGGAGTGTGGCCTCATTCCCACAGCCCATGCAGGAGTGGCCAACAGCACGGACATGTCCTTCCTGGGCCAGACGGTGAAAATGTAGCTCTCTGAGGTGAGAGAAAGATCAACATTTCTTTTATTCATTTGAAAATGTAAAGACTATACACTAAATAGTCAGTTTATTAGGTATACATAGGTTGTACCATTGTATCAGAAACACCTACCACATAAGTGCACTTTTAAAATAGATGTATTAAGTAAATTTTAATACAAAAGATTATAAGGTTAGATTTAACCAATATATGAAAAGATACTTGATATTTAAATAAGCATAACATTTTGGGTACTGTTCTATACTTTATTTGTTATAATTGTTATAATAATAATAATAATAATAATAATAACATGTATAATCTTGTACAAAATGATACATGTCTTGCTAATGCTAATTCGGGTTAATTTGAGACCAGATTTGTTTATCAGAATAAAAATACTGACACTGGCCTACAATTCCCAGATCACTGCACACTGAAGGTGCACTTTGTTGGTGAACAGACCATTGCTCATTACCAGTACCACACATGCACTACTACCATGTTAGTAGCACTGTTGTACTCAGAATGGGGCACCACCCAAATAGCAGATATGGTCAGCGGTTATGAATTGATAAAATTGGTAAAATTGTGCAACAAAAAGATTCAAACAAGAAGTGCATCTACATAGTAGATGAAATTGATCAAATGGCCAGTGGGTTTAAGTATAAAGTAGGTATCCCTAATTAACTGGCACCTCGCTGGATCCTCGGAGTGAAATGTTTACCTGTAATTGTTTCAAGGAAAGAACCCTTTATAAGGTCAGAGGTCATCTGTCTCAGGTCCTGACCGTATGCAGGGGAGGCAGTGATGGTAATGTTGGATCGGATCTGCAGTTTGTGAATGGGGCCCTGAGGACAAAACTGCCCCACAGTGAAGCCCGGCTGCTCGTGCTCGGTCACAGTGAGGAGGACACTGCTGTTGCATGTCTGGCCTGGCAGAGACTGCAGCAAGCTGCCTGTGGGGGACGTCAGTTCCACAGCTCCATGTTTTGGGACATACAGGTGCCATGTGACCTGCTGCAGGACACCCAGGAGACATTTCTCTAGCACAGGAACCCTTAGAGTGAAGTCGGAGGATGCCCAGCCTTGCTGCTGATATGCTGTGAAGAACAGTGAAGAACAGAAATAATCATACAAGTTAATGACACACCCAGCATTTTCAAGAGAGGGATCTCTCTTGAAATTGAATTATTTTGATATATTTATTGATATATGTCCTGATGCATTTGGAAAGATACATATTTCTAACCCCCTCAACACCTCAACATCAAAAAGTCACAATAGTCATTGATAAAGAGATGATCCCCATTGTTAGCCAAATGGGGAGCCACGCCTCTCTTTGTTCTCTCATCTGCACCAAATACTCTTCAATGTAAAAGAGGTGACCCTGTTGTCACCTTAGACTAGAATCATTGAACCCAGACTCAGCGGCACCTTTAACTTTAAGGACAGTGTCAGCTGCATAAAACTGGTTTGAGAGATGACAAACCCCATTCAGGTATAAAACTCTGGACCAAATCCTGGTCTGGTCCTCAGATCTTAACAGAACCTGTTGAGACCTCGGAGTTCCTCTCTGCTTCTTTGGGGATCCCCCTCTAAGGAGAAAATCCCTCTCTCTACAACCTCACTATAACTTGTAAAGCTCGCTCTCTCTCTCTCTGCCTGCATGGGTTTCTAATTTAAAATAAACGCGTCAATCTCTTTGATTCACTTTTAGGTTGGAGCAGCCTGTCTTGTACAATTAAGATAACAGGGGTTTGTGATGGGTGGTGGTGGTGGGGTAATTGCACGTCCCCCACCTTCCCCTTTTACTGTTATTTCTCTCTCTCTCTCTCTCTCTCTCTCTCTCTCTCTCTCTCTCTCTCTCTCTCTCTTTCTCTCTCTCTCTCTCTCT
>JBBIGC010000007.1:21781252-21795518 GCA_037576955.1 Lepidarchus adonis | reverse complement strand
TACAAGTAAGAGAACAGGGGTTTGTGATGGGTGGTGGTGGTGGGGTAATTGCGCGTCCCCCACCTTCCCCTTTTACTGTTATCTCTCTCTCTCTCTCTCTCTCTCTCTCTCTCTCTCTCTCTCTTGCTCTCTCTTTCTCTGTTTCAAACTCTCCAGAGCTTTCAGAAGCTGCAGCGTTCTTCTGTTGCATGTTGAAGTCTGAGGAGCAGTCACAGGCTGTAAGATGAATGGGATGTGGAAATCTGGGCTCGTGTAATTCTATTGATTTAACTTCAGAGGAAATTTCTGCAAAACACAGGAATCTGTATCCACTTGACAAATAACACTTGCCTTGAATAAAAAAGAGAGCAAAATATAAGGTTTAGCAGTCCTCCGAAACTGCTGCTGGCAGTCGCTCTCAGAACTAATACACTGATACATTTTAGATCTACGCTCTAAAACACAATGAATACAGCCCCTATGCATTACAACACAATTGTGATTCATTGGATCTGGGAACCAGCACGACTTCACTATTTTTCTCTCTAGTGATTCCAAATAAAACATGATCTTACACTAGAATGCAAAAAAGTGCAGCTGAAAATAAAGGTACACATTTGTTACAATTATCCCTCACCAGGCAGAGTTGGTAGGAAAACGTGCTTTGGGATGGAAGTAGCATACATATTATACTTTGTGTAATGGTTTCCCATGTCTCGTTTGTCTTAGTCTGGGTCATGTGTTTTCATTAGTTATGTGTTCATGCTATTCACCTGGTGAATATCATTCCCTTTGTGTTTAAAAGCTCTCTTGTGTTTGGTTCTGGTTGTCAGTTATTGTTTGTCTGCGTAGCGTTTATGTTTCATTGTGTAATTCTTGTGTTGAAGAATTAAACATTAGTAAACTACCTTACCTGCTTTTACTTCCAACTAGCCTCCCCAAAATTGTACACTTTGAACTGGACTATGGAATAATAAAAAGAGAAAATAGTTTGGTCATCCCTTGATAAATAAATAATTTTGGTGATTTTGTAATTGAAAAGACGTTAACACAGTCTCTCTAGGACATGGAAAAAATACACAATATTTTCAGCAAACATTGATGCATAGTTACTTTTTATGCTATAAATTGAACAAAAAAAATAAAAACATTATTATGGCACTGTGCAAAAGTTTGGGCACCCTACACATCAGTGCTTAGTAACACCTCCTCTGGCAGATTTCACAGCTTGAATATACATTTAGAGCTAAAAGTCAATTCCCATTCTCCAATTCTTTGCAAAAGGCTTCTAGTTCTGGAATATTCTTTGGTCGTCTTGCATGCACAGCTCTTTTAAGATATACCCACACATTTTCAATTATGTTTAAATCAGGGGACTGTGATGGTCATTCCAAAACCCTCAACTTGCATCTCTTGAGGTCGTCCATAGTGGATTTTGAGGTATGTTTAGGATCACTGTCCTGTTGTAGAAGCTATCCTCTTTTTACAGATGGTGTTAAGTTTGCTTCCAGAATTTAGTGCTATTTAGTGGAATCCATTCTTTCCTCCACTCCTGCAATGTTTCCCACTTGCTGCAACACAACACCAAAGCATGATAGATCCACCTCCATGCTTAATGGTTGGCAAGGTTTTCTTTTCATGAAATTCTGCTCCTTTATTTCCATGCTCTAGAGAGACTGTGTTAACGTCTTTTCAATTACAAAATCATCAAAATCTGTGGCATTGTAATCCCTTTTGAACAGACTGTAGCAGCGGTCCAGTATTCCATCCCCTCTAGTAGGACAGGTGACATGCCCTACCCACACTACAATGAGGGCAGCGTCCGGGTGTTTGATTTGGTGGCCGCTCAGTAAGTCTTGGAGGTCTGATAACACCTTGTTATTGTTCACTTGTGGTGAGGTGTAAACTGCCAAGATAATCACTGCGGTGAACTCCCATGGCTGGTAGAACGGGTGACAGAGAATAGTGAGGAGCGCCAGGTGGGGGGTGCATGACCATGAGAGAACTGTAATTTTCTTAGGTTAACACCATTTGTCGTTAACCATGAAGCAAGCGACGCAATTTACTGGACTCCACAATTTTATCCGAATGGAATACAGAGAAGGAATTTGTCAGAGTAACTGCATGATTGGATATTGAGTTGGTCAGTCAGGTTTCAGTCAGGCAGAAGATGTTGTAGTCCCTGATGTCCCACTGGTATCTGATCCTCGCCCTGATGTTATCTAGCTTGCTCTCAAGTGACTGGACATTGGCTAGGAGTATTCTTGGCAGGGAAGGACGATGTGCTTTAGCATGCAACTTGTTCCGAACTCCAGCTCATTGATTACAGTGTCGTACAGGGGCCTTGGAGGTCGTCGCCTGCGTCTCTGAGGATTTCTTTTAGCCACGAAGTAGTGCTGAAAAAAACAGCAGCAGAGGTAAGAGAAATGCGCTGTCCTGTATTCAGAAGTGTACCAAAGTCATACTGCATTAGACTGTGTGCACACAGAGCAGAGTGTGTGAGGACAATCATAAATAAGACAAAAAACAAGCACAGTCATATTGGAGCTACTGGGACGGTGGCCGAACAAAGTGGCTCCATCCTCAACACCATTTCAATACATTGTGTACTGTGTATATGGTTGTATTGACAATAAATGTCTCTTGAATCTTGAATCTTGAATTTCTGTACATCAGTTGTAGAAGTTGGGTGATGGAACAGTTTTGACATGCTAGCACCACACAGAGTTGCTACAGGTTTTTTGGCTGTGCATCCATGATCCAACTCTACCCTTCCACTACAACCCAAATGTGCTTTATTGGGTAACTGTGGAGGCCATTAGAGTACAGTGAACTAATGGTCATGTTCAAGGAACCAGTTTGACAAGTATTTGAGCTTAGTGACATGGTACATTATTTTGCTGTAAGTAGCTATCAGAAGACAGGGTTCACTGCGATCATGAAGGGATTATTATAGTTCCAGTTTATTATACCAGCCCTTAAAAGAGCTTCCTGGAACCGGTGCACCGTCTGTAGGAGAGTTCACACCAAGCAAGCAGAGTTATGGCCTGGTCATCCACCACCAAATCCACACAATAAACTCATTGGAGTTTAGTTCACCAACTCCATACATTCCAACATTTTTTGTAACACCTGAAACATGCCCTTATAACCACAGATAAGAAACGCCCATGATGCCCCACAACACCAGCCAATATTGGGGGTCTTTCGTCTGCTCTTCTACGAGCCATGCCTGATCAAGCCCTCCACCAATTTCTGTTCACAACGCAAGCACTGCTTTGAGTATCTACTAAAGCACTGCCCAAGGATCCCTTGAACATATTCCCCTCATCAGCACCTGTGTTTAACAGCGGCTGCCGCTGCTGCTGTTGTGCGTCGCCCCCCAGGTGGCCGGTCCGGCAACCCCGAGTGATGTGGTCCGCCACTCCACACTGGTAGCACCATTGTTGCTCATACACCACATCACATTCACCATGCACTCTGCAAGGCCCCCAGTAGCTCTCCTTGTTGGCGCTGCCTGGCCGGCAGCTCTGCATGTGCATCCTTCACCCATATCTGCTGGCTGAAGCATTTGAGCAACACTGCCACAATCTCCTGCCAAACAAACTGCTCCTAACAGATCTTCTAAAAATGTTCAGGGCCTCGTGCGCTCCTCCAGCCTGGAGTTTGACACTCACCGCCCGGAGTTCAAAGTTGTCGTCTTCAGCCTCCTCCCACTTGAAGCTTTTCTGCCAGCTTCCTCTCAAGGCGCTGCTTCCCTTCGGCCATTGGTCTCTTCCTGCTGGCTTCTTTCCAGCTGACCGAAAAGTTGTTCCATTTCTTGTAGCATCGTGGAATCCATATCCCATGCCTCTGATGCCAATGTAGTGTTTTTTCACTACATCTACCAAGATGACACCTAACAATTGATCATTAGTATCTCACCATTGCGAAGTTTCAAATATAACGTTCTTAGAAGGAAGTGGCCACTGAGCAACAGAGATACAGAGAGACTGCAAGAGTCATAGAAAGATATAGAAGTGGACATCCTTTGGCCACATCCCACATTGATGACCACTTCATTATGAACATTGCCCTGCAGAACTGAATGATGAATGTCACTCAACTCCAGGCACATCAATCCACTCAAAACTGTTTACATTAGTGTATACCATATATGATGTTTGCTAGATGACAGTCAGGGAATTGATTGTGAGTTGCTCTGTGTGTGCTACCAGTTGATGCACTTTGCTTTCAGAGCTCTTTGAAGAGCTTAATAAAGCACAGTGCTTTGTCCCAATTAGAAATCATCACATTGGTGTCAGAAGTGGGATGATAGAGCAATGGACACTGGAACCTGGAAGAGGCATTCTCCCCCAAAGCGCAAAGGGATGGTGTCACAGAAGAAAGTAGCGCTCCCATGGTGATGAGGAGGAAAGGCCTCCAATCTACTATGGACCATTGCTGGAGACTGGAAGAAGACCTGAAGTGCACCTTCAGGACCGCTGGCCACGAGTGATGACGTTGACGAGCAGTGGCGGGAAGAAGATGGCAGAGAGAGCTGGCTGGCTACAGTTGATGACATCCATGAGCGTTGCCAAGAATACGGGAGCGAGCTGCGGCATGGGTTTCGCTAGCACACCAGTGAAGCAGACATCAAGTTACCACCGTACCAAGGTGAGACTCCTTCCTCACCCAAGTGCGGCTGGCGGCAGTGTTTAGAACGAGGCAAATGGATCGAACTAGAGAGTGGCCTGCAGTGCTGCTTCGGACAATGAGTGCCATCAAACACCATTGCCCAGCCACCACCCCACTGTACCCCAGCAGCAGTTAAACAAGGATGGGGCGTCGAGAAAGGGAGCTCACCGAGTGCCCTTTGGGTTTAGCATAAGGGTGGGCCAGGCCGGACTAGGTTATGTGCTAGTGGACATGGCCATCACTGTTTACTGCTCTGTGAGGGGTGATTGCACACAGAGAATCTGGGGTGTATGCGTATGGACATGGCTCGGGTTAGAATGGTATGTGTTATGATCGGTTTGGTTAAGCTTGACCACCCAATCGTGCTGGGAGGGATCCAAGATTGCTGCATTGTGGGGTTGCGATCTGTTGCCATTGTGGATATTGTTAAAGAAGGAGGTTCCAGGTGGGGGCCATTGCACGGTACATCATGCACCACGTCTGCAGTTCCAGCTGCTGCGCCATCATGCAAGCGGGCAGAGGGGGCGCTCAGTGTGGGGGATCAAACCATTTAGCAGTGTGCAGGTAGGTTGCATGGCAACACTGAAGCATTGTGTATGCAGCCATGTTGTGAAGGAGAACGTAAACATTGGAAAAAGGGAGGAAAAAGAGGTCATGCACATGGACAGATCAAAATGTGAGGCAGCTTATCCAGTGGATACAGGTGGGGCAATGCCCTAGGTGGGGGACCACCTCTGCTGCTAATCGGGAGCTGAAGTTGCTCATGTTGCAGTGGAGAAGCCTGAACATACGGAATAGGCTGTTATATTTTTTATAAGTTTTACGCTTTAGTTGGTTGTGCTTGGTAGCGGTGCACAGTGTGTCAGGGGCTGGTCACAATGGCAACATGAAGATACTGGGGCGCCTTCGCGCACGGTTTTTCTGGCCGGGTTGCTGTACTGACGTGGCCCTGTACGTGCACCAGTGCGACACCTGCACCACCAAAAAGGGGCAACTGATAGGCGAAATCACTACATGCTGGGGTTCGGGCTCAGGGACCATACCACCTCTTGGGAGCAACTAAGGTAGGGGCTTGGGGTAAGGACAAGCCACGGGCCCCTCAGAGTTCATCTCCTGTTAAGTTGGCTGTGGGAAGAAGGCCCAAGAGAGTCAGGGCAAGGCGTCAGCACCGCAAGACTTTGGACTGGGACACCCATGGCTAAGGTGAGGGCAATGTAGCGGAGCTGAGGCACTACCAGTGGTTAGTGCTATTTTGTGTGGTTTGGGGCTGTGTTTTGGGGGGTTTGGTGTGATGTGCTGGCAAACTGTTTTGTGTGTGTTTATGAGAATATTTGTGGTTATTTTATGTAGTTGTGGGGTAATGGGCGAGTCCATCGTCAATGACTGAACTATTTGGTGTAATGGCTTAAATGGTGGGCTTGCCCGGTAAGAACAGTCAGGGAGTGCTTGTGAGTTGCTATTTGAGTGCTATGCCAGTGGGGGGTGCACATTGCTTTCAGAGTTCTTTTAAGAGCTTAATAAAGCAAAGGGCTTCATCCCGATTCCAGCAAGTACTGTCTGGTGTGTCTTCCATCATTGTCCCTCTGACAATTCAAGCCAAAATCGCTACAATATTTTGTCCCAAAATTGATATAATTTGCCATTAATGATACCATCAAGATGCTCCAGCTACCCATGCCATACTGAAACTTATTATGAGCTGCTTCAAGTTGATTACAAACCAGATTATAGTATATTAGAATTATTTGCAAATCATCAAATTCTGTTTTTACTTATATTTTACACAGCGTACCAAGATTTGTGGAAGAGTGTCCTGCTGTTACAACTGTTCCCTGCCCTAGAAAGCTTCTTTAATTAGTTACACACTGTGTTTTGTGCTTAATAGACCCTTAGGTGTGTTGCTTTACTTTTAGTGGAGCTTTACTATTAACGCAATTATGTGGTCCGCCCACTTCATTTCAGATGGAAATCTCTTTGCAATGCACAATTACCTTTTCTTCCTCTCAGCATCACATCATTTTAAGATTTAGCAAATCCACATTTTCCCTTTCATGGTACACTAAGGTTTCAGGGTATTCCTAAGGGGGCATTTTAAAGGTTTTAAAATAAAGGATTTAAGACAGAGAGGAAAAGAAGAATGATTTTAAGAAGGCCCAGGGGTAGATGTTGTTCAACACCTAGTAAGAGGATAGTCTTACGCTCTTGGCTTCTTTTGCAGCTTCCTAGTTTGCATGAATTAGGTTGTCAAGGCCTGGAGGAGGTGAGACTATTCTGTTCATCATTCAAAGATTATTCCAACACTCTCTGAAAGCCACTGGCAGGTCTGTTTGAAAAAGATGCTTATTAAACCTGCACCAGGGGGAGGAGCAGGAAAGCAGGAGGAGACTCTTTTTTGAATGGCTCTTCTGACAACATAATTTGCATTCTGTAATTAACTGTCTCTCTTGCTCCCATAACCCCCCTCCCTCTTTTTTTTTTGCTGCCACTCATACTCGCACCGTCAGTTTTTTCTGCAGGGGTTAGTGCCTGACAATTCCAAGCCTGTGAATTAGGTCTGTGTTGCCCGGTAACAACTCTTTTATCACAGAGCAGCACACTGAGGCAGGAGAAAAGCTGACATCTAAGGGGGAAGGATTTTGTGTAGGTAGGTGTGTATGTGTGTGTGTTTGTGTGTGTGTATTGCTGCTTAACTTTGTTTAAAAGTGCTGTGGCAGACTCTTACTGGGGAGAATGGAGAGAATGGAATCCCCCCACAACTATACCCAGTCTTTTAAATATTTAATATTCAAATATTACATTTTGTATTTTCATATTCCTCGTTTTTAATTTTTGCTTTCATTTTCTGTGGTTTGTTCCAAAGGAAGTTCCAAATCCAGTTGCATATGGTTAGATTGGAGAGGATGAAGGGCTGCCAAACCTTGTTGTACTTATTAGAGGAGCCTCTTATGCAGAATAAGGTTCCTTCAGGTTAAGGTCATTAATCCAATGACCATGTGAAGGTGGAAGCCTGCCCTTCCACTTAAGAAGGATGAGTCAACAGGCTAAAAGAAATGCAAAGGATATGGCCTGTGACTAAATATTTAGAAGGGCTATCTCTTCTGGGACCACACCAAAGGTGATGGATGAGATTGTCTGCTTATAGCCAAAATGAACTGTGTCCATATATGAAAGAAGTTGCTAACATTGAGGTTGTTTGGGTGATAATGAGTGGCAGTGGAGAGCAGAGCAGTGAGGTAGGATCAACTAGCCCACATGCTTGTTGCTCCATGTGGCACCAGTCACAGGAAGACACCCAGAATGCAACTTTTTGGCTCACTCCATACCACCTCAAAATTTTATAAAACCCCTGGTGACCACTGTCATTAGGTGACATGACCGCTCCTTGAAGAACATTAACACTCACAACATCAGTATGAAAGTAATACAGTAGTCTGGGCATAATGGCCATCTTTATTTTGTTAAATCTACCAGCCAATGATATGGGAAGAGAGTTCCAATGCTTAAGATCCTCCTTTATCTTGTTAAGAGCACGTTCATATGTAAAAGACACCATGTTATGTAAAAAAAAAGTCAGATGTCACTTTTAAAGACAGTTGTGAGCTTGGATCCACTTGTGATGATTGGGAAGAGTATACTTCTAGTTACATTAATTTATACCCAGTGACTTAGCCAGTGAATGAATGGATTATATCCAAAGCAACAGGGATCAAAATGAGAGGATCAGAAAAATACAAAAACAGATCATCTGTGTACAGAGACAGTTAATGCATAACACCTCCTCATTCAATGCCCACAAATTTATCCTACTTCTGGAGAGCAACTGCCAGTGTCTAAATTGCTACAGCAAAGAAAACGAGAGATAAAGGACATCCCTGTCTTGTACCTCTCTGTATGGGGAAATATTTAGAGACACCGTATATCTTAAAATAGTAGCACAGGCGTTTATTAAAAAAAAAAAATTCTGACAGCTTGGCTTTTAATAGAAACAGCCATTTTTTGGAGATGGGCTATTATTGGCCTCGCAGACGGAATGGTGATGGGTATTTACGGCCACAAAATGTCATGCAGCTTCTTTGCATTTATTTAGACAGAAGATAAAATCATCTCTCTGTCTGTTCGGTGGTGATGCTGCTGTTATTGTGGGAGTAGTTTAGCACCAAATGCAGCAATAAGTTTAAAGAAGTTTAATATCCATCAAGAACCCTCAGATATCGCAACAGAAATGAGTAATTACACTTATATAACTGTCTTCATAAATCTGAGTTTTTTTAATTATTATTTTTTTAAGAGTCAATAAGAGACAGGCTATTATTAGAAGATATATGGCAATTATGATTGTAAGAACTACAGCTTGACCATTCTGATCAGATACTGGACAAACTGTATGTGCCTGCATATCAGTATTGATGTCCCTATACATTTAGCCTGGAATTTAGGATGGAAAATTATTTTTAAGTCTGGTGTGGACTTTCTGGCAAAAGTTTCATCCTTTAGTTTCCTTAATTTGCCAAAGATTTTACTGTGCTTTACTGGTTGGTTAAGGCCCTTAACATTCCAACTTACAAGGATAGTTTCAACGCTACTAAAAAGATGCGGCTTTGTGGTTTTTGATGATGCTGCACATAAAGCATTACAAGGGCAAAGGAGTGGAAGCAGGAGGTGGAGGATGCTGAGTGTGAAGGGGTAAAAAGGAGATCAACTTAAAGCAGTAACAACATGACACACAATATTCCATAAAAATCTAAAACACTGTGAACCAGTTTGAAACTATTAAATTTGAACATTTGGCAAACATGCCCAGAATCCACAAGGTATAACCCAAAGTATGCTGGTCTCTCCCCCATAGAGAGACTGGATGAAACCAACTCATGTGTCAAAGTGAACAGCTTACCTAGCGAGCCTGAACTTTGTTAGAACCTTTTTCAAATTGAAGCTGTATTGCTAACTGTTGAACTTAGTGGTGATTAGCAACACTGCTGGGTACCTCAGTCTGTACTCAATGGCATCACAATCATTAAGAATACACTTATCTCTAAAAGCAGCATGTTGCTTTACCACAGTCTGTATGTACCGTATTTCCCCAACGATAGGCTGCGGCTTATACATTCATTTTACAAACATGGTACTAGGTGCGGCTTGCTTAAATGGGATGGCCTATCTATAAACATGAAAAGACATTCACTAAAAGTTTAAATCAGTGACAAAAAGACAACATTCCCAAACAATTAGTTGTCCTATTTGTTTGATCTGTGCTGCTACTGTGTCGTATTGTCATATGTGTTTGTTTGCTTTTTATGCCACTTCCTTAGCCAGAGCCTTGTCATCTCGTCTCTCTGTATACTCAACTGTATATAGCAGAGATGACTTTGACTTTTTGAATTTAAGTGTACTGTTTACTGCAGCAACTAACAGGTTCGAAAAGCAATGCAAAGCAACTTAATTTAACAGAAATAAAAGGAACAAAAGTTTATTGATAGCTGGGAAAAGATGAGGTTTTTATTTTCATTTGAATGACTGGAGGGTGGGGTACTGTAGTACAGTGATGTTAATCATCTTTCAACATGTACATTTTTAGTATAAAATTAGCAACACTGAAATGCAAAAATGATTAGGCTTATTACTTAAAAATCAGATCCGTAAATGTTGTCAATTGCAACCCGTGCTGCTTTGCTTTCACTGATGTCGGACACGCATTCGTCTTGGATATTGCAGACCCAGAGCTTAAATTTTGCAGCATAGTTCTTGCATTGTGGCATGATTTCGGTAAGTTTAATCAATTTAATATATTTTATCAATTTATTTGTTTATGATATGAACTATGATACAATGTCACTACTGGTATAGAGTTGCAAAGGCCTTCAGGGGCTAGGAAGTTAGATGCTCCTACTTCAGATTGGTAAATTCAGTAATGCTGCGGCTAATAACATGCGTCAAGTTTTTAAACATAAAGAATGGGGCGACTTATAATGTGGGGCAGCCTATCATTGGGAAAATAGGGTAGTGAAGTGAAGATTTGTCCTGGTGTATCATTTCCTGGTAGTAGCGGAACTTAATAATGAAGGCATTAGGTGGTTCCTCATGTCCATGGTGGGTGTACAGAGTTCAGTGTGACATTGGAGAGCTGTCCAGTCTTAGCATGTCCTTTAGTAGCCCTGTCATAAATCCTAGCAGTGCCTTCCTTGTCTCCTGTCCTTTTTAATCCCAGTGATATGGAAATTGCACATCCTTGATCCTCATTCTTGTCTGATACTGTTTTAATGTCGCTTTTTCAGCTGATGAACATCTTTCTTAGCCATGACACCCAAGTCTCTATTGCACGCTAACTGTAGGCTCTCCATTGTCTCCTCGTCCGACAATGATACCTTTTTAACTCGTCAATTCTTTACAGCAGATCGTCCCTTAGGCACTGTATCGCTTCTAGGATGGTGTTCGATGAGTTGCCAGTGCTGAAGATGTTTTAGCATTAGCAGCTTTGATAGCATTGTTGAGTTGCCATTATTAGATGAAAAATAAAGATGGCAGGACAAAATGTAATCAGGATCATTTTTTGGATGTAAGTATTGACACATCCTACATTTTAAACATTAGTTATACTCTAAATCTAGCCAATGTATTCAAAATGTACAATTCTGGTGAGAAGCCCAAAAATGCAATGTCACTCTGCACCGCCCATCAATCAGAAGTATTGTTAAAGTCAGAATTAAAATGTATGAACAGAATGCATGCATAGGTCTTTGGTGATCCCAGGTGTTGCAGGGCCTTGTGAAGTATTATGCTGACTGCATCCTCAACAGAATGGTTGGCTTGGTAGGCAAATTGATATGGGTCCATCAGTGAGTAGGTGCAGGATTTTTAGTATGACAGAATGATGTGCTCAAATGCTTTCATGGCCACAGATGTTAGAGCAACTGGTCTGAAGTCATAGAGGCAGATGATCTTTGAGGGCTTTGGCACAGGAATGATAGTAGAGTGAAATCGTAGAGACTGTACATTGGCTCAGAGAGGTGTTAAATATTGCAGAAAATACTGGTGCCAATTGAGCAGCACAGTGGCTCAGTAAAGCAGGATTGATCCTGTCTGGCCCTGTTGCTTTTCTGATGTTCATCTTCCTGAACCTAACATGAATGAAAGTGTGCTCTAGGGGCCTTAAATGAAAGTTCTTGCATTTTTCTTCCTCTCTTCTATAATACATTGTCATTTTTAATCCCTTAAAGTTCAAAATACAAATTTTTGCTACATGTTTGGTGTAACTCAATTAGAATTACAAACTGGTGGGGCTTCAGAGTGGCATCCTTGGAAAGCACTTGGCGCACAATTGGCTTAATTTTTTGACTTGGTAGGATGCCCCTCCGTCACCCATGGTCAGTCCAGGCAGTTCTCTTCCAAGGGCATTCAAAAAGATGAAATGGTTCTTCAGATCACATATCATCAAGCACAGGCCAGCTTTCATCATGTAGCATTGTGTGATTAGGGGAATTCGGATTAGCAGGTAGAATTGAACAAAACTAAATTGGGAGCAATGGGATTACTGGTTCTTAGCGCTAGAGCTTCATCCTTGCTTGTCTGACTTAAAAACCAAATTAAAATATTGGTTCTCATTTGTAATAATTTACAATGTAGGTAGGTCTACAGCAAAACCAACCTGCACATGCAATAGAGCCCTGCTTCCAAATCTTGACCCTAGAGTCAACACATAAGCTAATAAACAAGCTCTTTTTTGGGGTTCGAAGAAAAAGCAGTAAATAGGATACATTTGCCATGGAAAAGCCATGATCAAAACTCTTCCTCTAATTAATTTAAATGTTCAGTGTGTCTCTAGAGAACAATAAGAAGACATAGAAAACACTTCTCATGTCATAGAAAAAACTTTTTAAATATCTTTCTTTAAGAAAAATAAATTAACAGGGAGCCTAATATCCTGGGGGCTAATTTTGCTAGCTGGACCAATTCTCTGCTACTACAATCAATAAATTTTAAAGTAGGCAACAGACAGAGAAAACTGTGGCTATTGTCCTCTTTAACCTCTTTCCTTTACTGTGAATGGAACTGGTGACATTACAAGAGTGTTCAAAGTAATAGATATTGAACCGACAGCCTGAATGCTGCACACGAAAGGTAATCAAAGCAGCTGGTAATTACAGTCTTTTCAAGCACCCTAACCAAGACCATTATGTTCTTAGCTCTCCTTATAATGAAACTAGAGTGTACAGTGGAGGTTGGGCCAGGATGGTGCTGTGGTGAGCTGCTGTTAAGTCAAAGCACATAATTATGTGGCAATTGTGAGGTAGCCCTTGAAATTCACTTTTACAGAGATTGTGGCTTAATGAAGAAAAGCATTTCAACATTTCTTAGGAGAAAGGAAAAATTGGCAAAAACAGTTCCATTTTGAAGTGAGGTTTCTGTCCATTTCAAACTAAGGACAAACTGACAATGCTGAGAAGTCATCATGGCCATTATCAGTATTTAGAGCTATAGCTGAAAAATATGTTCACAATTGGCAGAGATCGCTCACATTAATAGCGGAACGCTTCTTCATTTAATGGCTTGAATGTAATGTCTTTTTCTGTTGTGAGGTGCATCTGCCATTGTATTTTTATAACTACACTTTTCCTTGTACACATATTCAGAAGATGAGAATTGACATTTAAAAAATCTAACAAATACTGTCTAAATTCTCCTCCAATGTTTGCTTTTATATAAAATTGTTATGATAGTCTATGCAGACAAACATTCTTTCTGAGGACCAAGCATTATTTATCTTAACAGCCCAGCTATTGTGATCTGCTAAGCACCAAATTGGCATTCTGCTCATGGCCAGACCAGTGTCTGACTGTCATCTATAATATAAATGTCTCCAATTAGAGCACAGCACAGATCCACAGCCTCTTCTTTCCACACTAGACATACATTTCTTTCACTAACACAATATAATACTGTTTCATAGAGAATAGGTAACTTTCCAGAGACTAAGCAGGGAGGAATAAACAGTGCTGCATTATTATCTAAATCATGGATATTAACTACTAAGCAGATACATAGTTTAGTTTTTAAAAATCTTAGTATGCAGTTGTCAATTATTGTTTAAGGAGGTTTAGTATTAACTAAAGAAATATGCATTAATACTTTTATATTTTCTAAAAAACTACTATTTATTATTTTCAATTTTTGGGTGAAATACTATCTTTCAACACACTAAAGAAGTAAAATACACACTGTGAAAAAATGCGGTTGCAGTATATATCTAACTTGAGAGTTTTCAATAGTTTTACTGACCAACTTAATTGTGTAAAATTAAACCTTTGGATTTTTAAATAATTTCAGATGGGCCAAAAGACTGTGGAACCGTGTGCTGTGGTCCACATGCGTGTTTGATGAAAAAATGGGCTTTGAGTTCACTGTGCCAAAGACACGGCTGCCAGCTCTCACGCATTCAGCGTGAGACTCACGCAATTGACCCAATTCTCACGCTCTCACGCCAGACACCCCTTTTCTCACGCAGACTCGTGCAGCAGTGAGGGAAAAAAACTGCGCCGCATGATCTCGCAAAGCAACGCGCAGAGAGACCAGACAGACAGTGTAGTGAGTTTTTTGTGACAATTTTGAGGGAAAT
>JBBIGC010000007.1:21753186-21772575 GCA_037576955.1 Lepidarchus adonis | reverse complement strand
TGAGTGTTGTCATGTAGCAGGGAGCAGATCCGTTGATGATCTTGTAGACGAGCATCAGGGACTTGAATTTGATGCTGAGATGGGAACCAGTGTAGAGAATGAAGCAGTGGCGTCACATGTGCGTGTTTCCTCATTGTGAGCTGCTTCATTCTGGATCCTGGATTGTGGTTGCTGGTTGACCGGTCAGCAGTGAGTTGCAGTAGTCCAGATGAGAGAGAACAAGTGCCGGGACTAGGCCTCATCTTGCGGATGTTGTACAGGGTGAATCTACAGGAGGTTGATATAGCTGCAATGTGGTCCTTGAAGGTCAGCAGGTCATCAATGATTTTTTTTTTTCTTACTGCACAATTAGAGACTATATCAGGACTGAAATATTTTACAGGTTCATGTGTTCATGGCTGCCTATGTCTGATTAGTTTGAAATGTAGTCACTTCCCTATTGCTCAGTAAAAACTGCCTGTGGTTTGTCTGTAGTCCAGGAGTGTTCAGGGGCTGAAAAACATGGCAACTTCGTGCCCTTGTCCTCCTTGGGGCTGATTAAGCCTGTAACATGCTGTCTTTGTCAAAGTCAGGCACATCCAGCGGAAACTCAGCCTTTGATCAGGGCGTTTAAAAAGCTCCTTGTGTGCTCTCTTTAGTGCCCTCCCCTCTCTTCCTCCCTTGCTTCCCTTCATCTGGTGACTCTGCCTCTTCACTTCTCCACTGATCCCAAGCCAAGCTTGGCACGCATGGCCTTCTCATTCATACCCTGTCCCGCTCAGAATGAATGTGAGGCAGAAGAAATGGCATTTTATGATCAGGAGGCGCCACTACCATATGGAGAAATCAGAAATGCCTCATGGTAGTGTGACCTTCATCATTCATTTATGAGGAAGCCAATGAAAAGAAGATTAAAATGCATCTGCCCAAATGTGGGGTTGTTGTGGACTTTACCCATATATTTTTGGGATTACCCATAGACAGAAGGTTTCTGAAAAAAATGTTGAATCTTGGGTATTGAACTACATTGCAACCCAATTTTATATATACTGGGAATACTGCCTAAAGTTTGGGTAAATGCAGACAGGGTTTATTTGCTAAGAGTCCTGCTACTGATATCAAGGAAAGTGATCACAATAGCAGAGCTGAAGCCACGGATTCCAGCGTGGAAACCCGTCAACAGGAAATAAAGGAGAAGGACGGTACACCAATGGCTCGGTTTGCAACCACCACCATCAGCCTGCGCACCAAGATCCCTTAGAACACAAAAAACTTTTATTATGTAAACACATTTCTCTTAGAGTCACAGAAACTGAGAACTTGCCCAAAACCCCATAGTCCCTCACTCCCATGATGCCCTGCGGCCGGTGGAGTGGCAGCTCCCTCCCATCATCATTACAATATATTCTACATGCCAGAATAGCAAGTAAATTCTAACCCTAACTGATTAAACTCTGAACACAACTAGGAGGAAAAATCCACTATCTTAATGTGTGAAGATGCCAATGTGTCAATTAAGAGGATGTAGAAAGGAGGGATAACTCGAATGAGAGTAGCTGATGAACGATCAAACAATTTGTAAGGATGGGGCAAGGGTCCCAGTATGTACATCTTCATGCTGTTTGCATTGTGTGTTATAACAAAAAACACTAGCCCTGCTCTTCCAAGACATGTGGTCACTTCACCTTTTATTTAGAAATATTGATCTTAAGGCAAATGTTTAGGTTTTGAAGCTATGAGAATGGGCCAGCACATTAAAGGTGTCCAGATGTTTTGGCCTTGATGTATCTTAATGGTATTAAACTTTTTGGTAATATGCAGATCTCTATTAACTGACGTTCAAAAAATTGTTTCTTCAAAAAATTGTCTATCCATTGAAAGGCCTTGTCAGGAACCAAAAAAGAGCATTCTTAGCACAAAAGGTGGAGCATTCACTAAAGAAGAGATTGACACAGCTCAGTCCTTAATGACATTAATGAAGTTCAAACCTTTCTCCTTCTTTCTGCTGAGTTTTTTCAGTTCTTTTGAATCTGACAGAGATTTTAAGACTGTAAGTGGTGCCAATAACAATTAAGATAAAACACTGCAGTTAGCCCCCCATTGAAAGAGGTTCTCAAACAGATATTCTGCCCTGGAAATAAATGTTTAGGTTACAAATAGAGCATGCTGAAGATAACATTACATTACACTGTAACATACACTTAGACATCGCTGAAGTTTGCTTGATTAATACTCCTTATTTTGTTTCAGTTGGATTTCCATCTCTTCTCTAGTTAGCAGAGCCGTTCAATGCAGGATTACATACTTGCTAGCACCCAGGTGCCCGGAGATATGTTCTCTGCTTGGAAAGGATGTTTCTCAGAAACATACAAATTGGGAAACTGCTTCATTTCCTGGGGGTTTGGCTACTTTCAAGTATTTTATATATGTTTTTATATCAACCAATTGCTCAGAGGGTAGCTTTGAAGGTGAGGTGATGCAGGACTAAAGAGAATATGACATAGAGGAGGTGCAGACAAGTCTGATGCAACGCATGAAGTGCGAACAGCTACCTGATTTGGAAAGAAATCCGAGTGCAATGTAAAGGGCATGCTGGGTGATTCCTTTCATGTGAAAGCCCAAGTAGTGTTTAGTAAACAGACATTGTCAAGTTGTACAGAGGGTTGAATGGAAAGTTAGTTTGCAACGTTGTGCAATATTTCAGAACTCTTAGGCATAGTTCCTTTAGTTTTCCAGAGCATTTGACAATCTTGTGCAACTGGTGAGGTATTTTCATTCTATTCATACAAATAAGAATGGTGGGGGAGGTGGGGGGTTATGGTAACAGAGCTGGCTCCAATTTTTGTGGCGTTATGTCTGTTATATACGGTAGTAGAATGTAGTTGAAAACCTACTAAATGCTTTACAGTAATATTGGATTCCCACAAGAGACACTGGCATTTGCTATAGTATGTGAGCTTTTTTGCAGCTTTTGTCTGTCATGTACAGTAATAGAATTTAATTGAAAGTTTACTTCATGCTTTACAGTAATACTGGACTCCCGCAAAAAACTGGCGTTTGCTATATGCTCTCTTTTTTGCATCGTTTGTCTGTCATATACGGTAGTAGAATGTAGTTGAACACCTACTAAATGCTTTATGGAAATACTGTCTCCCACAAGAGACACTGGCATTGGCTATATGTGTGCTGCTCATTTGTGTTGCATGTTGCCACATGCCGCAAGCCACATGTTGCTTCAAAGAAAACTAAAAGTAATGCACTGAACCGCCGTGGCATCCATGCGCGCTCACCACGCAAGACTCAATTGCTGAACAAAAAGCATGTTGAGGCTCGGTTAAAGTTGGTAAAACAGCATTTGGAGAAGCCTGTGGATTACTGGGAGACTGTAATATGATCAGATGAAAGCAAATTGAAAAGTTTTTGGCTGTCAGTCTACACACCATGTTTGGAGAAGAAATGGCACTTTGAAGCAACAGTACCTGCTGATGCAAGGTCTTCCTGAAGTTCCAAGAGTGATTCTTGGCTCTTGGAGAACTCTCCTGATTATTCTTTGGACTCCTCGGACAGGAATCTTACGTAGATTACGCACCTGATTGTGGCCGGTTTATGGTGAACTGATGCTCTTTCCATTTCCAGATAATGGCCCCACAGTGCTTACAGGAACATTCAGAATTCTGGAAATACACCTATAACCATTCCAATCAGAATGCTTTTCAACTATAAGATTATGAAGATCTTAACCATCATAAAGTCTTTCCTGTGTGCCTCCTGTGTAATGAGAAGCCTTTATAGGCCATCATTTAGCAACTGATATCAATTAGTACTGATAGGGGGCAGGGTTTTTCTCTCAATACTGACAGATTTTGGGTGATCTCCTGGCTTTCTATGCCATTTTGCACCATGTTAACTTCATGTGTTCAATACTTTTTCCCTGTGTCTTTTCACTTTATTACACATAACTCAATATGTGGACTTAAATGTTTATATGTCTTTGCTATATTATATCTGTAATATGCTGCACTAGCCCTGCAGGGTAGTGTGCCAAAAAACCCACACTACTTGGGATTCCAACCCTGCCAACAAAGAATGGTAGGCTGACTCTCAGCAGGGTGAGCTACCGCTGAGGATAAGAGAGAGAAATCCAATGGCAAATTAGACCATTAAAAATAAAAATAATGGAACTGAACTAGAAGAAAAACTACTGAAAAGAGTATGAGGAAGGACTGGGACAAGGCACAGGAGGACTCACTTCTCTCTGTGCAGAAACCAGGACTGAGCACTTAGGTAGGTAGGTCTAGGGTAGAGTCACCTGTAGGGAAAGTGAGTCCCTATGGTGAGTAGGAATTGAGGAGCCACTCCAATGACACTACAGAGCCCTCCCCCCACAGCAACCACCTGATGGCCTATGAGGAGCCGTAGGGTTACGGTGATGGAACTTGACTATGAGGGAACGGTCCAAGATGTTTCTATAAGGAACCCAACACCATTCCTCAGGACCGCAACCCTCCTAGTTGACTCCTAGGTACTGGATCCTTCGACCCCACAGCCGGGACCACAGGATGGAGTGGATGGTGTACCCAGAACCCCCTGCAATGATGGAGTGTAATGGCTTGTTTCGGCTTGATGTGAAAAATATGAAAGGTTGGGTGAACCCTCATAGAACAAGAAATAGCGAAAGTGATGGCCACTGGGTTCACCTTTCTAAAAGTTTTGAATAGGTCTATTTAGTATGGTGCTAGCTTATGTGATGGTGCCTGAAGAGGTAAGTCTCGAGTAGACAAGCAAATCCACTGTCCCACTCTATAGGCTGGTCCAGGGTGGCAGTGTCAATCACTCCAGAGCCAGAAGGTGTTGACCTGATTCATCTGACTGATTTTGATTCTCAGCCCAAAACTCTCACCTCCTCCTCCTGACTCTCAAACAAGGTAGGTGGAAACCCATTAGCACATTCAAAAGAGAACATGTTCAGTGATGTGTGATGAAGGCCCATACTAATTTTGCCACCCAAGATAAGGGGGTGTCAGCAGCCAGACAATGAAATGTTCGTTCTAGATCCTGGTTTACCCTCTCCATCTGACCATTAGTTTTATGGTGATGGCCTGGGGAAAGACCGGTGGAAACCCATCTAGAAACGGGAGGCGAACTGAGGACCCCAACCAGAGAAAATGTCCTGGGGAAAACTATGAAGGTGCACCACTTGCGGCAGGAGGAAAGAAGCAGCAGATGGAAGTTTGGGCAGAGTAATTAAATTATAGAAACTGGTACAACTCCATGAGAATTGTTGTGTGACCCTAAGCTAGTGGTAGACCGGTAACAAAATTCAAAGATACATAAGACCAGGGTCAGCTCTGTATGGAGAGTGGTCACAATAGTCCAGCGGGTTGCTGGAGATTGTCCTTATTGTGAGCACAAGTTTGGCAAGCATTAATAAAGTCATGCACATTCCCACCAAAATATGTGTTGCAAAAACTCTGTGCATATAATTCCCGGATGAACTGTGAAAGGAGCCATGTGTGCACAATAAAGGACTTCAGCTTGTAAAGTTGGTGGCATGAAGAGTAGTCTGGCCAGCCATGATGCGGGAACCTGTATACCTTGATTAGCTATTTGCACTCGCCTCTCAATGTTCCACTGTACTGGGGCAATAATGCACTGTGGGTCAATAATGGCATTTGACTCAGGGGAAATATGCAGTGGATCATAGATACGTGAAAGAGTGTTGGGTTTAATGTTCTTAGTCCCAGGGCAATAATGAAAAAAAAAAGCATCCAACGTTCCTGTCAAGGATTGAGTCTTATGGCAGTGCTAATGAACTGAAGATTCTTGTGGTCAGTCCAAACCAGAAATGGATGTGTCACCCTCTCAAGCCAATTGCCACTGTTCCAGGGCAATCTTAACGGCCAACTGTTCCTGATCTCCTACGTCATACCGGATTTCCATTGGAGTGAGTCATTTAGAAAGAAAAGTGCAGGGATAAAGGTGACCATCTGTCTTGGTTTGTTTGACAGAATGGCCCCCATACTGACATCAGAGGCTTCCATTCCACAACAAAAGACACTGTTGATTCAGGTAGAGTAAGCACAGAGGCAGACAAAAACTGCTGTTTAAGCTCAGAGAACGCCTGTTGCACCTCCACCATCCCTTCAAGCCTGGGAGGATTACTGTGTGTAAGAGCTGATGAAGGCACCACAATCGTGTTGAAACCTCAGCCGATTTTTCTACAGCCGTAGAAATCGTCACAGCCTAATAAACGCCACATCTCTTCAATGTCTTCAATGTTTTAAGGTTTTGGCCAATCCTTCACTACTAGTATACTGTAGTCTGGATCCATGCATAACTGTCCCTTAGACACAAATGAAAATAAACCACACTTTTTTATAACTTCACATACAAATTGTTCTGAAGGAACAGAGAAAGCATAAATAAACATAACAATCGTGATCAAAAGTTTCTCTAAGCATGTCTTTAATTAATGGCATTACTGAATATTCATAATGCCCAGTGGGCATGATAAAGCGGTCTTCCATTCGTGGCCCTCCTTCACAGATGGTAAGCAGAGTGTATATCTAACTTCATGAAGATGGAGGCCTTTTGAAGCTGTCCGAAGGTGGTCCCCATGAGTTGAATGGTGCACCTATTCTTAACTGAAATGGCATTAAGCCCACGATAATTAATGCACAGGTGGAGTTCCCCATCTTTCTTTTTTATGAAGAAAAATCTAGCAGCCACAGGAGAAGTAGATGGGCGAATCAAGCCGGCAACCAGAGATTCAGTAATGTATTTTTCAATTGTTCTCTTCTCTGGTAACGACAAAGAATACAAATTACCCAGAGGGGGCATGGTACCCAGGAGTAGATGAAAAGGGGTGAAGAACCTCTACACTGTCTACGTCTCTCTTGGAAACATGCGCCAACCCTCAAAGCCAGAACGGTCAGCTATTGTCTCTGGTTGCTAGTTTGCCCTTCAAGTCATCTGTGAGGCCATTGTAGAATGCAGATGAAAGTGCTTCTGGGTTCCAGGCACTATAGGCAGCCAGTGCCTGGAACTCAATGGCGTATTCAGCAAACAGTTGAATCCACACCTCCTTTTCATCAGGCTATCGGTAGAAAACCCTCAGCAGTTCAGCGGCAAAGGCCTGGAAGTCGTCATACAGCCCTCCTTGACGTTCCCAGATGGGTGTAGCCCAGACCAGGGCTTTTCCAGTCCAGAGACCCAATGTATATGCCACTCTGGATCCGTCTGTCACGAATCTCGGGGCAACAGACACTTGTATGAGAAAGCATCTGCTCATCTGCTGAGCTACCACAGAAGAAGAAGGAACTGAATGGCAGATTAGACTGTAGACTTTCTCCAAAGAAAATAAAAACAATAAAGTTAAAAATAATGGAACCGAACTAGAAGACAAAAGGAAAACTACTGAAAAGAGTGAGGAAAGACTGAGACAAGGCACAGGACTCACTTCTCTCTGTGCAGAAACCAAGACTGAGTGCTTAGTGAAGGTAGGTCTGGTGCTTAAGAGCGTTCAGTAATGAGTTTGACAAGAGTCACGTGCGGAAGTGAGTAGGTCCCTAGGGTGAGTAAGTACCCCCCTCTGGTGGTGGAACTAGGGAGCCACACCCAGGACTCTACAATATCAACTTAAGATGTACTGAATATGAATATATTATTTAATCCCACAAAAGATCTGGGGCTGTTAAAATGTTTGGCCTTAGCCCAGTAGCTCAGACTTAATCACATGCCTACTACCAAATATTCAAAAATGTTATTAAACAACAATAATATTTCATATTTCATCAGCATCAATAAGCTAGTAAGTGCTCTTGCTCCAGAATCCAGAGTGGTGATGTCTATATTATATTCAATCTACATGTTAATAATCTCAGTGGTTCTTAACTACTCAGGTCAAATACATATTTCTACCTCATAGTAATTTCTGATTAATTCTAATATGTTTTAATAATAGTTTAAATAATGCTAAATGTTTCTTGCCATTTTCATGCACTGAAGCTGAAAATTAAATGTGAAAACTGAACAAAATTTGTTCTTTCACAAAACACTTCGCTGCACTCACAGACTAAATGGCCCGTGTCTCAGTTATGGCAGACTTTTTGCAGGTCAGCAGCTATGTGGCCTGAGCCCTCTACTGACAGAAAACACCTTTTAGTGGAGGAAGCTCTAACTGCTAACTGGAACCTGGCTATGTTATCTTCCTTGCATATTTCTTTTAGGAATCAAGATATTGTTTTTGAGCATGTTCCGCTGTAAAAATGGAAAGCATGTTTATGAGGGAGATTGCATGTGTACTTAAACGCATTTCTACCTCAAAAGGCGAGCCATCTCTGTCAGAGCAGCCAGGAAAACACTCCCACTGCAGACTGGGGTCAAGGAATAACACAAATCTAACATTTACAATCTAAAACTTTTCCCAGAAAGCAGATTATCTACAGACACTTTGGGATTGAGACTGATACAACAGAATGATACACTGCTGCCCACTTTCACAACTTTTGACTGGAAGAAAACAAAGAAATTACATCATCAACAATATGTCTTAGACTTATATATTGATTTTGCAAACCTGGTATTGGGTGCGTCTTGCTTATATGGGGCGGCCAATCTAAAAACCTGAAAACACATTTGAATGATTAGCCGAATTTAAATGTACATGATGTTCCAGGAGCAATGTGAGGGTCCCACAGATGTGTCCCAATTCATCAGTTTCATTTCTTTTGGTTCGGTCTTGCTGTAATGAGCTGCAGTAGCTCTGTAGAGTAGTGTGGCAAAACCCCCACACTGCTCGGGATTCCAACCCCACCAGCGAGGAATGGTAGGCCGACTCTCAGCTGGGTGAGCTACTGCAGAAGAAGAAGGAACTGATGTTTTGCTTGGTAGAGTTTAAACCTGCGTTAATGTCGGCATTTATTACAGTGCCACCTAATGGTCTGAAGATCTTTGCCACCCAGCAATGTTTTTAACCTTGATTTCTGAATCTTACATTTTTAAAGGTATTATGTCCAGTAGATGATGAAAGTCGTCAATCATTATTCGGCCTTTTCACTCTTTTGTTGTCCAACTTTTTTTCATTTGGCATCAAATAATAAGTTGGCATACATCTTGTAGAAAACATGTCTGACTTAGTGTTTCCTATGCTTTAATATGCCCTCTTCAGCTTACTGAGGGTTTCTTTTTCTTCTTTTCTTTTATGGGCCAAATTGAAAAGCCAGCTCTAATAGCTATGCTATGTCATTTATTAAAATACATCAGTGATGAAGGTTGATGCTACTGGAATGTAGTATAGGGATTGGAGACCTTTGACAAAGGTATGATGGCTGGGTTACTGATTAAGAGAGGGAAGTCTTTACAACGTCATGTTTACTTAGTGCCACCTTGAGTAGACTGTTGTTAAATTAGCAGCGTTGAATCCAGCTAACATGGAGGCATTACATACAGGAGACTCCACCTGCTACATTCAGAGCAATGCATGTCATTTCTAAATGATGCTAACATCCAGGTTCTCTTGAGTGAAAGGTAATGGCTGTAATTGGCATCTGTATTAATGGCATTCAGTAACAAATTCTACAAATCATTAGGAAGCAAACTGTGGTAATAAGAACCATTACACAGACTTAAAAAACAACAGATAGAACCTTTTAGTGGTAACGATGGATGAAAAGGCTGTTGGTGAATTTATTGGAGAGGTAGAAATAGTTTGGGATTTTAACAGCTGCCAAATGACTTGTGTGTGAACTTTGAGAGAAGCTTTTAGAGAAAAGTAGAGTGTGTCTCAGTTGCTTCATGGCTTCTCAGGTCATCTGCAAGCAGAAGTTGAATTTCTTCATGGTCACTCTTATGCACTGTACTGATACTAAGATCAATATTGAAGTTGTTAACAGATGCCCTGTAAGATGAAATAGCTGCCATCAGAAATCAATCCATTGAAGGGGTTAGGGATGCAAGACTTAGGAGAGAGCTTTTAATAAATTGGTTCGGGTAAACTACAGTCATGTTCTCACTGGTATAAGAGATGAAGTCATTTCCTAGTCCTTGGAGGACTGTTAAAATAGTAAACTAGCCTTAGGCTAAGCACATAGCTGCTGGTAAGTAAGGTTTCTCTTGCTATGTGGTCTGTGAGCTACAGGCAGAATAGTGAAGCGCGTGTTAAAAGCCACAAGGCGAAATAAGCAGTTGCCTAAAGAGGCATTGACTACGTCATTTAACTACCTTTCTATGTGTTGATTCTTTAAGCATGCAGATTGGCCATGGCAGCTATATGGTAGACAATATATCCTTGTAGACACTTATTGTGATGTTTTAACAAACAAAAATTGCTGAAATAGAAGCAGCCATCTTTTTTTGCACTTGCACATTAGAGCAAAATTGGAGTTAAAGACTTTAGAGAGAAGATGAGCCCCTGATCTCTGCTCATGCTTATTTACAGACGTGCTGTCTCTCTGTCTCCATAGCAGTGGCGCAGACAGCCACACAGCCTATGATATTTAATTTAATTTAATAAGATTAAGATATTTCTGTAATCTTGCTAAACACAACAATGGCTACAACAACTTCAACCCAATCTATTAGGCACAGTATTACTGTTACTATATTGGTAGAAAATATATACTCATCTAACACACTTTGGCTACTCAAACGTCAAGCTCGTTGAAGACCCTGCATAAGAAGCAGTCATGTGTGATGAATATGGACTTTACAAAACTGCTGTTACTTACATAGTCCTCTGCTGAAACAAGAGATGCAACTTAAAGCTTTTATCCTCAATCTGATGAATGGAGGATTGGACAAAAGTGCAAGTTGATGATGGTGAATTGCAACAAGGCAAAATTTTGAATCAGACAGAAATAGCATAAAAACAGTATTATCAGGGAAATGACAAAAAACGAAGTGACAAAAACAAAACAAGGTTTAAAACCAGCAATCGCCATTTGGAATATCATTTGGAGGCAAAACCAAAACAATGTTTAAACAACAGAACAAATACAGCAGTAATAGGCAATACATTCACAAATAACACTTGTTTATTGCATTTTTTGAAAGTCCCAACTTTTCTGGAAATGGGGTTTGTGATGCAGATGCAGTCATGGGGTTTAATATTTGTACTTTGGTATGGAGTGGAAAGTCATGGCTTCCTCTCCTTTGCCCTTGGGCCTTCTGCTCATCCACTGCAACAGCAAACCCAAGACTTCTGATGAGCCTGTATCTCATTGCAACATTTCTCTTGAGTGTAGATGATCCTTTTTTTGCCATCAGCCAGGAGCACCAGTGGAGATCTGTCAGAAATCCACAAGTAGACTGTGAGGAAGGAGGCTCCTCAACTGTATCACAAATAATGTAATTTTATATATGCACAAGCTTTCCAATTATTTATTGCAATAAAATTCTTCTGTATCCTCTGCTTTTATTCATGATGTGAATCTGATGCAATGTGCATTTCATGGTACATGTATAAAATACATCTTTGTGCTCTAAAATGAACATGATCTAGAATGATTAAATGTCTTCTGAAATATATTCCTTCCTTAAACCTCATTACATATTACACATTAATTAATGCATTATTTCTAAATGTACACCTGTGGTTTATCTATAATGTTGAGTTCATTAGGCCTATACAAAATGTTCTCTGTACATTCAAATTTCAAGTGGTGCAAGCGTAACACGAGGAGCAACATACCTCTACACCATTACTTGCCAAAGTACTAAGCCCTACCATTGACTGAAAACACCAAATTACTGCTTTGCTCTTATATAAAGTCATGGTCAAAATAATCGGCGCCCCTGGAATTTTTCCAGAAAATGCACAATTTCAGTGTATAGTCTATTAAGTCTTGCAATTACAAATGTTTTGGAATACACATGGTTACTTCCTTCATGTGCGTTGGATTAACTCAAAAAAGCAGAGAAAAAAACAAATTTCACATAATTTCACCAAAAAACTCAAAAATTATGCCAGACAAAATTATCTGCACCTTTTTTAAAATTGTTTGTAAATCATTTTATTTCAAGCATATGATGCTCGTTTAAACTCACGTGTGCCAAAAAACAGATGCTGGCAATAGAGCAATCACACCTGAAGTCAGTTAAAATGGATAAATGTTTGCTCAACCTTTCTGTTGTGTGTGTGTGCCACATTAAGCATGGAAAAGAGCAGAGAATTGCCTGAGGAGTTAAGAAGAAAAATACTGAAACAATTTCAACAATCTGAAGGCTACAAGTCCATCTCCAGAGATCTTCATGTTCCTTTGTCTACTGTGCGCAACATGATCAAGAAGTTTATAACACATGACTCTGTAGCTAATTTAAGTCTGGATGTGGAGGGAACATAAAAACTTATAAAAGACTAAAACGCAGGACAGTCTGTATGGTGGACTAACAGCCCCAATCAACTTCTAAACAAATTCAAGCTGTTCTGCAGACTGAAGGTGCAACAGTGTCAGCTCGACTCCATCAACAAATGAATGAAATGTACTTGACGAAGCCAAAAATTCACAGATGTGACCAAGGTAGAGCTTTTTGGTAAAGCACACCATTCTACTGTTTATAGAAAATCGAAAAAGGCCTACAAAGAAAAGAACATAATACTTACAGTCAAACATGGTGGAGGTTCAATGATGTTTTGGGGATGATTTGGCACAGGGTGGCTTAACTGTGTGCAAGGCATCATGAAATCTGAAGACTACCAAAAGGTTTGGGGTGCAATGTAGGGCCCAGTGTCAGAAAGTTATGTCTGCGTCAGAGGTCATGGGTGTTCCAGCAAGACAATGACCCCAAACAGACCTCTAAAAGCCAGAAATTGTTGAATACAAAGCATTTGAGAGTTCTGATGTGGCCAGCAATGAGTCTGGATCTAAATTTCAACCATGTCTGTATGTGTTGGCACATGTTTATATAACAGTTAATTATTTATTAATGTCTACTGTATTTTTCACCAAAATAAGCCGCAGCCTATACATTGATTTTGCAAACCTGGTATTGGCTGCAGCTTACTTAAATGGAAAAATGAAAACACATTCGCTAAAAGTATAATTCAGTTCAAAAAGACGACATCCCCAAATGATTAGTAGAATTTAAATGTAATTTACTGCAGTGACAAACAGTTTGAAAAGCAACGCAAAGCAAAGATAAATCAGTGACAATGTTTTGACGCATCCAACCTCTCTTAAACTTTTTTAGCCCTTTGCCACATTACATTATTATATTATTATACATCCTGGTGTATAATGCAAGCTAGGAAAAAGCTAAATTTAACAGAAATTAAAGGAACAAAAGTTAAATGTTGGCTTTTGTTTAAACGACTACATTACAGTACAGACGCAGTACAGAGATGTCAATTATCTGTCTATGTGTACATACTTTAGTATAAAATTAGCAACACTGAAATGCTAAAATGATTAGGCTTACCTTTCTTCAAATCCTTCAAAATTAGATCTGTAAACGTTGGTGTCATCGCCGAACATCTCGATTTGTGCTGCTTTGCTGTTGCTGATATTGGACACACGTTCATCTCGGATATTGCAGATGTTGCTTCATGAAAGCAATGACCTGGACGTTAAATTCTGCAGCACAGTTCTTGTGTTGTAGCATGATATCAGTAAGTTCCAAATTTTAGCAATTTAATTGTTCACACTCAACAACAGTATAATGTCACTATCGATATACAGTTGCCAAATTAGATGTTTTTATTAATTAGATCAATAAATTCAGTAATGCTGCACCTAATAACTTGGGGGGGCTTAACTTAGAGTTTTAAAACATATGTTAGCGTTTTCTGTGGCTTATAGAATGAGATGACCTATAACGTGGGGCGGCCTATCATTGAGGAAATACGGTAATGCTCTACTGCTAGATTTTCATTCCAACAAGACAGTATACTTGTTATCTGAAGATTGAGACCAGTTGATTAAATGCAATAAAGTATCTTGGGATTGAAACAAGGTATGTATGGATATATCTGATAAGCTCATGCCATATTTTTGTGTGTGGTGCAACTGGATGCAAAATATCCCAAGAAGAGGAGTGTGAAATGTTCCCATTTCATACACAGAAGATGCAAGAGAAAAGGTTTGGATTAAATTATGTGGAAACCACTACAATTTAAACTGGCCACTTACATAAATAATGTAGAATTATTATTATTATAATTATAATAATTAGAATTATTTATAATAAAATAATATGAATAAAGCCAAATATTGAGGAAGAATTTAGATTTTTTTTGTATCGTTCCAGTTGTTCCTCTCGGCTAATGGCCAATGACAAATGCAGACAAATCATCTGAATATAGAAAGGGGATGTCTTCAGTTTTGAACACCAGAGCTTTAGCAAACTCATCTTGAAAGCACAATGGTTTTTGTGTAATGTGCTGTACATATCCAGATATTTGTGGAAGTGTTTTAGAAAGAATAAAAATTTGTCATTTACTAACTTTTTCCTGAATCTTTGACAACACAGCGACATTTAATGTGCTGGGCAGATTCAGCATGTTTAAAACTTAGTGCCCCTCTAATCCTATAATACCCCAATTACTGTACACTCTGATATCACAACGCATGATTTAAAGTTAACGTTACCAAAAGAGTGTTACTTTTTTTACAGTCATATAAAATCAAAGGAATGCACAATCAAACCAGATCATGTTTTTGATAAAATTTTCAGTCATTTTTTGTGTTCTTCTTTTCAACACACACAATAATAAATTTACCTATTCTGCAAATGTACCTATATTAAAACATCATCATCACCCTCTGCATCACTATCTGGATAACTTTCTGATACATTTTGATACATTTTCAATTTAGTGTGAAATGGCTGAAATTAGATTATGTTATGTATCACCCCAGATCCAAAGTGATGGGTCCCATCAGGTAAATGGTAAGTTTTATTTGATGAAAATGTTTTATTATTTTTAATAAAATACTTTTAATATATTATTTAATCATTTCGGCTAATTTTACTATTCATTGGCCAGTTATATTCTGCACGTTTGCTTGCTTGGGTATGATCTAAGTCAAATGTAGCTTCCTGTTGCTAAAAGAACTATAATTTTTCAGAGAACACATTTGAAACTACTTGATAAATTAGATGCCACACTAGGTGGTAAGTCACAGTCAGGCTACTAATAGTATTGAGAAAGCAACCTAAAGTAAAATATAAATATATATATATATATATATATATCAAAAGTTCTAGTTCTAGTATATATATATATATCAAAAGTTCTAGTTCTAGTTGCACTCTCGGTCTGATCATGGTTACTTCTCTGATCTCCTGACAGAATCAATTATTCTATTTCCAGGTAGTGATTTCTTTCCCATAAGCATGTGTAGCTCCAGGCTGAAAACAGATTCATACTTTATCAAGTTGAGAGTGTGAGCATGGAATATCGCTGTGTGTCTGATCTTGGCTAGTGCTGAGCACATCACTCTTAAAAAGAAAACAGCCAGATGCCTGAGAACAATTTAAAGTACATCTAGTAGAAAGCTGGGCTGTTTTAATACATTATTCTATGAAGTTAATTGACCCAAAAGCCTTAAAGGTTTTTAATGAATAATATCTAAACAGCTGCCAACTTATCATCCTGAGTTGACCCAAATGTTTGGCATCACATCATAAGACAAGATTATATTATATAGTTTTATAAAAATTAGAGTCTTTAGCTTGTAAAATGTTGCACTTAACACACGGAGTGTAATTTATTATTTAAATATCCTGAATTATGTGACTTAATGGTGTATTTGTTTTTTTGGCTTTGTAGAAGGGACTGTTGTAGTATAACAGGTAACACTATGCAGTTCCCCCTCTCCCATCTGGCTGAGTATTCGCTGGCAGGAGCTGGTTACCCAGAGACTATACTAGTTTGCCAGCTGCCCCGAACAAAGCCCTCAGCGTGTAACAACTCGGCATTAGTAACATCTTGCAGTAGCATAGCATGCTGGTGGGTGAATGTGCATAAAGGCACGCTCGTGGCACAACTTTGACCAGCACTTCTGTCTGGGGCATGGTGTGCCGTACCGTAAGTGTGTGCCTCTGTTTACATCTCCCTGCACTGACATTCCGTTCCGTCTTGGCGGATCATTACACCAGCGCATTAGGTAGTGACTTAGTCAAGAGCACCTTTGTCAAGACCCAATGAAAGAGTTAGGACAGAGACAAAAAGGAGTCACATTTGAAGGTTTTAAAGTTTTGAAGGTAATACAAGACAATATATCTTCTATTGTAGGGTAATCATTTTTCACAATTATTATTATATATTACTAGCAAATTAGTAAGTAGAGCCATATCACTTGATTTACTTGACTTGCTGACATTGTGTCTATGGCTAAAATGAAAACGAGCATGGATGCATTGTGTACAGATCATGCAGAGATGTGTTTTGGCAGGTATATGATTGGTTACTTGGCAGCTATTGTCACTGCAATAGGTCTGTTCCATTCTGATAGACCAGTGATACTTACAGACATGTGACATAAAGCTGGCATCAATAGAAGACACTATTCTTTAAAAAGCCTCTGATCAAATTGTTTGGTGCTACATCAGATCTGGACCATATTCAATGCTATGCAATTTCAAAGAAAAAGAAGATAAGTGTGTGGATATTCTATAATGTGCAACCAATTCTTTTGCAAATACTGATCTTAATATCACATTTTATTTACTTAATTCATTTATATTTTTCAACTATTAATCTATCTATCTAATCTATCAATCTTCATCCCATTTATCATATAAATGTACTGATCCTGGGTGAATGCAGAAAAGATTTGCAGGGAGGATGACTTAAATTTAATGAATTTAATAAACATTAACAGAAACTTGCAAATTAGACACAAACTAAAAGAACATTACATCAGCATCAAGAACAAGCATGACATTAAGAAACAATGATAACGTGCACAGGGACACTGGACTATATATGCCAAGACAACAGCAAACACCTGGACAGGGGTAACTAAATAAAACAAGGAACAGGTGCACAAAGCACACGTGACAGGCAAGACGGGTAAAAAAAAAACAAAAAAAACACATGACAGACATGCAGGGCAATAGATGACAATAAAGTCCAACACAGTTCAAGCCACCACTGGCAATAACTCAGTAGGGTTTTTTTTTATTGTATTTATTTTTATTTTATTATTTTTTGTTTTCTTTTTTTACTTTATTTTATTCTATTCTATTACATACTACTTTACTATACTCAGTGACTGCTCACCTGTACGTCTGCATGTCTCTTTGTGCAGTCAAAGCAAAAGCAATTTCCTCTCGGATCAATCAAGTTGTTTTGATTCTGATGATTATCTTTTCCTTAATGGTTTGTTTGTTACACAGTTTCATGTTCTGTACTGGATTGAAATCATATAACTATAACTTATTATGTTATTTATATCAGTTATAACTCTAACCATAGTTCTGTTTTCCATATTTTCATATTATTACTGATATTAACATACTTTCAGTCATGTCTACAATAACCGTCCTGCTGACTCTGCCTCTGGTCAGAATGTATTATACATGTGGTGGTAGATCTCAAAATGCCATATATATATTTTTTAACACTTTAGCCTAACATACAGCCTGGGACTGTCTGTCCTCCCCTCCATCACTGAATGAAACAATGAAGCAAAATAAACAGTTTAAATGAACAAAAACAATGCTTTTTTGATTTAAAAGTCATTTCAAATAGGCTTCTGCACTGATCTTCTTTATGCAGTGTGTGATGTTATTCTTGCATATGTCTAGACATCTAATATACATCTTATAAGATTTTATGTTAGATGTGCAGCTAAAGCCATGTTAATCTTATCCAGTTTTCTGCACTAAAACCACTCATTTTAACCACAGTGTGTAAAAGATACATTTGTGTCCCACTTCTGTCTAAAGCATCAAAAGCAGGGGGCAACTCCAGTGTTGGAGAGCTGGTGTCCTACACAGACTGGTGATCTCCCTGGTCAGACACACTTTGTTCAACTCCCCAGTTTATTGCCAGGTTTAGTGAGTGTGTTTGAGGAGGGGGGCTACCAAAATGTGTAGGTCCCTCCAGGACCGGAGTCTCTCACCCCTTATCTACAGGATCTCCTTGGTGATGCCATGGCCAAGCAAATTGGCTGTTTTCTCTGGGTAGATAAGATTGCCCTTCCTCTCTCCACATTAGTATTGCCATCCTTTGTCCAAACCACTTATTTATGTTGAGTTGCATGGAAGCTGAAGCAGATTCCAACTGACTATGATCCAGGACAGGATGCGCCCCAGACAGGAGGCCAACCCATTGCAGACTAACACAGAGAGAGACCACCATTCACACACACTCACACCTATGGCCTAAAAAGCAAGCATTTGAAAACCAGAGCACTCGGAGGAAACCCACATGAACATGGGAAGGGCACCCATTGCTAACCCATGAACCCAGGACCTTCTTGCTGTGATGTGAGAGCTCTAATCACTGCACCACCATGCTGCCTGTCTATTAGCTAATATACTGTAACAGAACTGGCAATAAACAATCTCCATCAAGCACTTTGAGTCCAATCACATTGCATAAAATGACTGGCTTCATGGAAATGAAAGCAAGCATGAATTAGCACTTACTCCTCCAGTGTTGGTGTCTTGTAGGATAAGAGGGAAGATTTCAGATCTGCTGTAAATACTTAAACATTTGTACAAGTTTATCCTCTCTTACAGGCGGTATCTTATCTTTAATTTTACACTTCTAATCTTACTTTATCGCTTTTCTTTTATACTTATTTATTCATTATTAATTTCTTTGTTTGTTTTTATGCTTATATATTTTCCATTTATCTTTGTAAAGGAACAATTCTTGATCGCAGATACTTTGAAAGCTCTTTTTGGCTGAGGCATGGCTCACATAATTGTTCTCTTCTTGCGTGGAGCAAACTCAAAGTGTTTAAATGTTTTTATCAGTCAAATTACCTCTGGTCCACACTTCCGAACTCATTTCTTTAACAAGCCTCCAGGTATGCTAACACCACAATTACCTCAATGGTTCACATACTTTTTGCACAAGGAATATGAGTTATTTGTGGTTGTTTTCAATAAAGACATAAAAAGATCAGAATTCTTATTTTAGGCACATTATATTTGTCAATACCCTTGACTTGACATGAAATTCCAAAAGGTTCACATACTGTTTGTTACCACAATATTCACCCCTGACTCAATGGTACCTTCATTTACGGTACAGGCAACTTCACCAATGCCATGGGCAATGATGCACAACCTACAATAATAGATGCTGGCTGTTAATTCTGGATTTTCATTGTCATCTTTGGCCAGGGCTGCCAACTTTTGGGTTCAGCTTAGAGTTAGATTTTGGGGGCGGGGCTTGGTTATGGGGGAGGGGCTTATGGAAGGGCGTGGCTTGGTGTGGAAAAAATACAAACA
>JBBIGC010000007.1:21714799-21728952 GCA_037576955.1 Lepidarchus adonis | reverse complement strand
CTCTCTCTCTCTCTCTCTCTCTCTCTCTCTCTCTCTCTCTCTCTCTCTCTCTCTCTCTCTCTCTCTCTCTCAACCCCATTGTCCTTATCACCATATTTAAATGAGGGATTATGTCTTCTGATGTTGGAGATATGGTACAGTTACACTAATGTAAACAGAACATACATGTGCATTATCTCAGCTCTTGGCTCATAGTAATGCCTCTGATCAGAGCCGATAGGAAGGAGAGCCTGTATGCCAGAGGGGGGAGTGGGAAGAGGACTGTGAGGGTGGAATTGTTTTGTCCTGATCAGCCATTAAAACCTCTTGACTTATATTGAGTAGGTCATCCACCAAAATGGCCACATGTCGAGGCAGACACTCCTCATCCGGCAGATAGCAGCAGATCCTCTAAGTACCATAAGATGCCAGGTGGTAGTTTTTCCAGCACATCCCTCAGAACCTTGGGATCCAGGAAGCTGAGTTTGCCCCTTGAACTCTTTGTCATGTTCCTCACAAATTCCTGAACAATGCAGTGTTGCGGGGCGTATAAACCTGCAGGAAGATGCCCCTGTCATTCGGGGATACTATTGCCATTAAGGTGTAAACTTGGTCAGCAACAATGTTTAGAAAGGTGGAATACGGATGTCAGAACTGCATTTTCTGAAAAATTCAGACTGTCCCAGCAAGGTGCCCCCTCTTGCTTAGTGGCCGCCCACAAACCTGCCCCCTTTTTCAGAGCCGTTAGCTAAATGGCCCAGCTATCTGGAATTCACAAGCCTGGGAGCACTGCAAGTCACACTCTGAATTGAACATGATTTTTCTCTTTACAGCATTGAAAATTACATATTACCATTATTAAAATTGCCCAGTTTAAAGTACCCCAAGGATTTTTAGGACAAAAAGTCACCTACCTCTTAAATACCAAATGATGGATAAACTCCAAAGGTTCAAGAACAATTAATGATGAAACACTTCAAGCCCAATTAACCGTTTCTTAATGAAGTCATAACTAATTTGTGATATAGTAAATGTATAATGTAGTGACATATCTCTTTTTTAATTAATTAACATTAATTAAATTAACATTAATTATATTAGCCCATTCTCTGATGGGTTTTTTTGTTGTGTAACCTAACAGATTATGAAGAGCACAATGAAAGGGACGTGTTTAGTAATGACACAATAATAGGCATAGGGTATGTGAATGGCTGTGTGAGCAAGAAGAAAATCTCTTCCTTTTATATTAGGCAACCAGTAACTTCAGCTTAAGTTCCATGGACTTAAATTAAAGTGAAGACAAGGGGAGTGAATGAGAGAGAATGAGCATGAAAAACAACTCTGAGGAAGCAGATATTGAAAACAAAAAGAGGGCAGAACGGTGGTGTGTGGTAATGAGGGTAAAGGTATAAATAAAAATTAATTATCATAAATCTTTTTTAACAATACTCAGTGTCAGAAATGTGATGTTACTAGCAGTTGAAAAGCCACAAGTACAGTTAGCCAGAGAAAAGCTATGCAATCAGATCTTGGCATCTGGTTTCTATTATATCCTGAAATAACTTCATTGAAGTATTTACTTTATTTTAGAGGACAAAATATTATCGAGTGACTTTTGGGGAAGAAAACGTCCGTAGTTAACAGGAGAGATTCCTGAAGCTTTAGCCAATGATGCCATATTTTGTGCGAAAATGTGATTACCTGCAATACTCAGGGAGAGAACTAATGCACCGCAAGAGTAGCCAAGGCAGACCTGGAATATAATGCAGAGATGGTATCGAATACATAATTTAAAAGAAGCCATTTCCACACGGTAAAGTGCTTTCTGTGTTCCACTGGCCCACATTTTCCAATTCCATACAGTCGGAGTCTTATACAGTGGGAGGAACCATGCAAACAAACAGTGGTAATAAAAGAAGTGGCAACTTGGGGAGTCCTTTGGAGTGCATGCTTTAGAGAATTCTCCTCCTAGCAGGAGTTGAAGATGAAATTGTCGGGCAGTCTGTCTCGAGCGTGTATTAAATTTGGGTCAGCACTTTATAAAATGAAAAGGATGCCTCAGTCTGTCTCCCCCTGAGGGATCAAATTGCATCTTCCATTCCCTGTGACAGAATCGTAGGAGTTATGATAACAGGATGGCAGGGCCGAATCATTGTGGCCCCAGGGGTTCCAGGCAGAGGAGTGAAGGCCAGAAAGAGAGAAAAGAGCAGAGGTTAGAGAACAGGTGGAGAAAGCCCTGTAGTCCTGGCACTGCCTCTTCCCCTTGCTGCTACTCCATATGTTTTTCACAGGTTTTCAGGGGTGTGCTGGTGGTCTCCAGATCTCACACTGGAACCTAAACTATAAAAAAGGTTAATGTATATTTTTAGTTTGTTACCAGTGTTCGAATATCAAACCAACACATCACTACAGCAAGCCTTGCAATTCTTCTAAGCCACACAGATTTTAAGCTCAACGTTATAGTTCTGCATTTCTGTTAACCTCTCCATCTGGTCCACATTCTGTGTTGACTTTAAGGGCATAGATTTGGAAAGTTGCAATTTGGCACTTTGATTGGTAGCATGGCTGCACAGATTGTGGATTTCTGTAGGCAAGTTTAATGCGTACTTCACTGTTTGATTTGAAAAGTGACCATCAGCTGCCCAACCACAAACAGATTACATTAACACCTTCTGAAACTCAAGTTATAAGCATATTTCTCCCAAAAGTAGAATCTGTGCTTTGTCCAAACCTTGCCTAGCTCAGATTTTTAGGTGGTTTTTAGATTTACCCAGCACTACAAACAAATAAATAAATAAACAAAATAACTGGACCATCTCTTAACTAATTAAGTCACCTGGAAACCAATCAGTAACATTATTGGGTACAAAAAGATGCAAACATTTTCAGAGATATAGATACAAATGAACTAAATTAGCTACAATAAACCAAAAACTCAAAAAATTTTTAAAGTTTAAGGAATTCATCATCTATGGCAAATATCCTATTTCCCCAACAATAGGCCACCCCACATTATAGACACAGAAAATGCTCATTTATGTTTTAAAACTCCGCACCATGTTATTAGCCACATCTTTACTGAATTTACCGATCTTAAATAAAAGAATTTAGTTTGGCCACTGGAGGCCTTTGCAGCTCTAAACTGGTACATTATACCATAGTTGAGCGTGAACAAGTCAGTTGATAAGAACTTCGCTGCAGAATTTAAGCTCCAGGTCGTGGCTTTTGTGAAGAGAGTTCTGCAATATTCGAGAGTGAACGCGTGTCTTACAGCAAAACAGCAGTTGTTCGTCAATGACAGCGATATTTATGCATATGATTTTGAAGTAAAGACTAAACCTAATAATTTTTGCTTTTCAGTGTTGCTAATTTTATACTGATATATTACTTATAGATGGATGATTGACATCACTGTACTGCCGTACCCCAACCCTCCAGTCGTTCAAACAAAAATTAAAAACTCACCTTTTCCAGCCAACAACTTTTTATTTCTGTTAAATTGAGCTTTTTCCAGCTTGTATTATACACTAGGATGTAATGTAATGTAGTAAAGGGCTAAAAAAGTTTGATGCAGCAGCGACTACTAAGTGACTGAACATCATCACTGATTTATCTTTGCTTTGCATTGTTTTTCAAAGTAATAGTTGCTGCAGGTAACAGTACATTTAAATTCAACTAATCATTTGAGGATGTCATCTTTTTGTACTCAATTATACTTTTAGCAAATGTGTTTTCATGTTTTTAGATAGGCCGCCCCATTTAACCTATCTTTGGGGAGATACAGTAATATCATAAAGTTTTTTTTATATTCAAAAGAAATCTGAAAACCAAAACTGAATCAGTTGATCTTCAGGTCCCTAAAACATACAAGGTTCTGTAGTCCACTGCATGGATTCAGGAACAAGTAAAAATCATTGTCTTTGAAGGCGCTTCATTGCTGCATCTACCAATGCAAGTTAACACACTGCCAAGCAGAGAAAAAGCCATATGTGAACATGATCCAGAACACAATCCATTTTTCATTTATGATGGAAAATCTTTTGAAAAGCAGCACATCGGTTGATATAATGGCTTTCTTTCTGACTAGTAACTGTCATCCAAAATATTTGTGTGTATCTGCATTTGTGAACTTTTTTGTGAATCTTTTTTTTTCACCCACTCTGAGGATATCATAAGCACAGTGACAGTATGTTTGTCCACTGTAGAATAATCTCCCTATTGTTTTGTGATCTGTCTGTATTGTTTGCTCCTATAAGACCCATGGGTGCTGACAGTGAATCCAGGCTGGGGCTGGATTCGGGAGACCTGCCTCTGTGAGTTCCCATGCCACGCATCTGAGGGCTGTTTGGATTCATGAGTTGAATGATTGACTGCTGCTGGCATACTGGCTGCCACAAGAGCCAATGCTTGCTGACAAATGGCACAGAGGGGTAGCAGCAGGGGAAATCACACAGCTCACCCATAGACGGCTCCTAATAATTTCCCCAGTTTTTGCTCGTAGTGCGGCTTTACTGCTGCTGTCTGTCACTGTCAAAGACATTATGATGCAATAGTTTCTGCAGATAACAAAGCACGTACGGCCATTCATCAGAGTAAGTTAAAGAAACATGACTAATGTGTTATGTATAGATGTCTGGGCGTTCTGTGACTATACTCCTATATTATGATTGTTATAGGCTGATGAAGACTGTTTGAAGAGTGCAGCAGCCCTTACCTCAGCAGTGGTGTAATTTTATTTTGTTAATCTGTTATTTATAGACTAATAAAAGTCAGTGTTAGTCATTTCAATTCAAAGATTCTTGCATTTTCCAAAGCTGTGTTCCAAAATGTGAGCTGCAGTCAAGGTAGGCAACACTTCTGAAATGGTGCGTCATTGAAGGCAGTTGTAATAAAGTTGCTTTGAATACAGCTGAGAAACACAATCTGACCATTTTCAAGGACACGACCAATGCCTTTACAGCTATCTGACTCATACTTCATTGTATATGTGTCTGACCCTAAGGAAGTTCAAAGGAATTCAAAGAAAAGCAAGCTTGTGTTAAATGTATAGTGATGGATTACTGGCCTGTTGAAATTGAATGGTGAAATATATGGTAAAACATAGATTAATTTGTTTCTGTACTTGTGCATTTGTTTAAGATGTTATGAACTGAATTTAGGATTTTAAATGCAACTGCTTTCAATGGCCTGAACCATTTTTAGCTTGCAGGATAGAATACAGGGAGTCCTCGAGGTCTACAACCGATGATTTGTGGTTACATCATGACCTCCTTTTAAAAAATAAAATACAATTACAGCATTTTCACTCCAAGTTGTTGTGGGATTTGGGCATGTCATGGGCAGCAATGCATTGTGGACTATGTAGTGTCTGGAGTGGGAAATATGGTGGGTAATATGTGCAGGGAAAGAGGTGGAAAGAGTTGCTTTCTGGAAGAGTAAAGGTTGGCAGCACAAAAGTGTTACCTCTCCCGTGTTCACTTGACGATTGTGTGGCTTCAGGGCTAAATGGCAACTCACTCAGGGTAACTCCCAACTTAGAGTGGATGCACTTCTTCGAAGCCAGCAGCTTAAAGAACTCACATGGAGCGTGATGCCGGACCCGTGGCTTTATTATTTCCACTCAGTACATCGTAGTCGCGCTGCTAACCCCTGCTCTCCCCTCTAACAGACTACAACTGCCAGCAAGGAACGCTCTCTCCACCCCTTTTCTGCCTGCATTACCCACCCGTTCTGCTCCACACACTACACAGTCCATAATACATTGCTCCCCATGAAACATGCCACATCCCACAACACGTTGCCAGCTTAGCATCTCTCACAACTGCATCATCCTTCCTCTGACAACTAATAAGGATAATTTATTGGGCAGTGCTACTGACCTTTCTCAGCTGCGGCCTAACTTGTACTCATTTGTATCTGATATGGATTTCAGCAGTTGGGACTGTGCTGGAAGAGGAAGACCTCCAACTTACCAACCAAACAACATTACGACCAATTTTTAAGTAGCTCATCATGTATCTGCAGATAATAGTTGATGAAAGAATAGCTGCAATCCTTTGGAATCTGCTCAACAGAGTTGATACCGTGATTACACCCCACAATAGACATTGCTTTCTGCATAATCTGATAGTCTTAGTTAGAATGTGCTAATCATTGTATCAATGATTTGAGGCGTATGAAAACCCCGTACCCATAGGACGGGTTTACCAAATGCTAAGGCTGTTTACATTATGTTTTGGCCAGATTCCCACTGCCGTTGCTTAAATGTGACTGATCTGGGGCCTTATTTATAAGCGCCTTTCTATGCAAACAATGTTATCTATAAAAACAAACTTGACGGGACAATGTGCGTATATGTATGCAAACTCTGACCGAGCACTTTAACATTCCTCATACACTTGGTGAGAAGAGATCAACTGTTGTAGCAATTATTCGAAAATTGAATGAACACAATCTCCCTCGACCTGGGGCTCCATGCAAGATCTCACCTTGTGGCGTACAAATGACTTTGAGAATGGTGAGGAAACAGCCCAGAACTACAGGGGGGAGACTGGTCAATGACCTGAAGACAGCTGTGACTACAGTAACAAAGGTAACACACTATGTTGTCATGGATTAAAATCCTTCAGCACTTGAAAGGTTCCCTTGCATAAGCCAGCACATGTCCAGTTTGCCAGAGACCATCTGGATGTCATGTGGTCAGATGAGACCAAAATGGAACTCTGGTATAAATGCCACTTGCTGTGTTTGGAGGGGGAAGAATGCTTAGTTGCATCTCAAGAACATACGCACTGTGAAGCATGGGGGTGGAAACATTGTGCTTTGGGGCTGCTTTTGTGCAAAAGGGACAGGGCAACTGGTCCGTATTAAGGAAAGGATGAATGGGGCCATGTATTGTGGGATTTGGGGCAAAAAAAGCTGCTTCCACCAGTGAGATGAAACATGGCTGGATCTTCCAGCATGACAATGATCCCAAACACACCACCCGGGCAACTAAGCAGTGGTTACGTAAAAAGCATTTCAAGGTACTGGAGTGGCCTAGCCAGTCTCCAGATCTCAATCCAATAGAGAATCTGTGGAGGGAGCGACCGTGTTGCCCAGCGACAGCCCCAAAACATCACAAGTCATGAGAAGATCTGCATGGAAGAATGGACCAAAATACCAGCTACAGCGTGTGCAAACGTTTGGCCTCTGTCATTGCGAAGCAAGGTTACATTACAAAGTATTAAGGTGAAATTTTGTTATTGAACAAATACTTTTTCTGCACCATTATACAATGTGATTTCCTGGATTGTTTTTACATTCTGTCTCTCGCAGTTGAAGTGAAGCTATGATGAACATTACAGACTCTCTCATCTTTATAAGTGGGACAACTTGCAAAATCTGTGGCTTCCAAATACTTTTTGCCCCACTGTAAAAGTTCACATGGACTGGCCCTGAATACTGACTCTGGATAGTGTCATACTATTATAGACATATATCACACATTACCAAGTGTGTTATACTGTATGTCAGAGATCCTCTCAACTGTACATATTTAGCCTGGGGAATAATTATAGACAAACAATTTTAAGATGGTGCAAACAAGATAAAGTTTATAGAATATGTTATTTGTACCAGTCATAAAATACATTGTATTAAATTATGATTTTGTGTTTTCTTTCCATTGTAATGGTTGTAACAATAAGAAATGATATTAACAATATAAAGAAAGGACAAGCAAATGTTCAACTCAATTTGTATTATGTGTTAATTCAGTTTACTGTCATTAGGAGGTTGGCAGATCCAATTATGAGGGGAAGACAAGAAAAATAAAACAGCACATTACAGAGCATTACAGCCAATTAATTGGAAAGGTCCTCGGTGAGTCACGTCTTTTCCCAAGTGATAGGAACTTTTTCTGTAAGCATTTTAATAAGGAATGAATGCGTATTGTTGCTGTCAAGCCGAAGCCCTGCAAGTGCTGTTGTATGGAGTGGGAGTGAAGAGGAGTGCTCTTTGGAACAGATGTGCAGTGACAGCTTACTTTCAAGAATCTCTCATATGCACTTGCCATCCAACGAGAATTTTACATTGTGATGAAATACATTTGCAGAAATGAAGCTTAGTCCTAGATTCATTTTTGTGTTAAATAGGGAGTTGTTGGTGCAAGACAGAAAATTATGTCCTGATAGTCTACTGTAACTGCCTATTCTGCTGAGCCGGCACAGTATGAGAATATCTAGCAGAGCCTGTGCGTAAGAGGCAGATATATTACATATATCTTCATTAAAACACAGCTTGTATAATTTCCACAGAAGAGCACTGCGAGTGGAATGAAATGCTCTGGTATGGGATGATCCTAAGGTCACTGTCATTGTCAAATGTGTAACAACACTCCTAGCATTGGGCTGTGGAGCAGTGGAACTGCATTCTCTATAGTAATGGTGCTCCATCTAATACCTTTGGCATAAGTTGGTGTGAGTTCCATTTCACTAGTCATACCCAGGCCTGATTACTTCCAGATCTGTTCCATCAACAAATCAACAAAATGTGAAGTACGCTTAAAAATCTCAAAAAGCAACATCATGTCCACACATCAAGGCTTGTGTGGCCAGCCTCCCAAAATTACAAAAAGAGCACAACTCTTTCAGCAGAACCTAGAACCAAGAGCAACATCTATAGAACTGAAGGCTTTACTTGCTTCAGTTGTTGTTTATGAACAAACAGTAAGAAAGAGACTGGGCTAAAATGGCATCCCTGGCAGAGTTCAAAACCACTGCTGACTGAAAAAAACATCACACATTTGCATTGATAATCCCCAACGCTTTTGAGAAAATATTATTTAGACCAAAGAGACAAAGTTTTTGGAACATTTGCATTCTGTTACATCTGGTGTAAAACTAACACAGCATTTCATAAAAAGAACATCATACCAGTAGTTAAGCATGATGGTGACAATGTTCACTGAAGCAATTCTGCATAAAACAGTGGGTAAAAATTCCTCCTCAGTGAAGTTCAGGACTCATCACACACTTGTGAGCGCAGATTTTGCACAAGCAATTATTATGTCTTTTTCGCACTGGGCCAAGTAGGTCTGGTTTGCTTTTTTATTTACTCTTTATCTTTTTCTGAATATTAATTCTGCAAGGTAGAAAACACTCTTTTATAGCACTGCACTTTTGGAAATACAGTTTATATAGTGAATATTCTTTTTTCTAAGTAATATAAAAAAATGCTTAAACAAACTTAAACATGTTACCTCTCTGCAGATTGTAGTGTGCATTTGATTTAATTCCAGTGTTTAACCTATTGTTAAAAAAGGAAAAAATAAAAAACATTCAACATAAATTGTGCAGAACAGTTGCACTTTTTTATTTTATTTTTTTTATTATAAAACCAAACATTTTAACTAAATAAGTTCATAAATAAATAGACCGAAAATAAATACATTTTTAAAATTTCTTAAAACAAAGAAAACTGTCACCTTCAGTCTTGAAATGAGTTCAGAACTGATACTGCAGAGATAGAGTAAGTGTTAACGTTAAGGCTTTTATTCTACCCACCCTAGATAATTTCACTGATGTTCTGGAAACAAGGAGTTTAATGTGTGGCACAGGACCTATAAATACCCACCGGCTGTCCGTCTCTGATGTGTCACCACAGCCCTAATGGGGGCACTAATCGGCACTGGAGTGCACTGCTGGGGAAGGCGTGGGGGCTGCTGGCTTGTTCACTGCTGGCTGGAGGTGATAGATGAGCCCGGTGTGGACCCTTCAGCTGGGCCACAGCCACCCCCTCCTGCTAACCCAGCCTGACAACTCAGCAGCCCACCTGCAGCCTGCACTCCTTGGGTGGCTCCGACTCATTACCACGCTCCAGAGGACAACAAAAATAGCCCACTCCTCCACCCACACTCAAACAAGATTCGCCTGATACTGCAGATCACTTGAATTTCACACAGGATGCCATGTCTGAGTGCTGAAAATAATGTGAGGTGTTCTTTAAAGCCTTGAGCACAGGTGGGTAGAGTCGCCTAATCTCACACTCAAGTAAACATATTGTTAGTTTGTAAAATATTGACCTTAGTGGAAGTAAAAAAGGCTTAAAAAACAACTTCAGAAAAAAAGAACGCTTTAGAACTGCAGTAGAACCTTATATATTTATGACAGGATCGGAACTCAAATTTCTCAGCATTTTGAGATTCCTTTGAGCCAAGTTAAAATGCCAAAGCTTGAAATTGAGAGTTAAAGCAGCCTATGTGCCAAATATACCTGTCTTGGTGGATGCAGGTTGGAAAATAAATCATATGGCATCACTCTTACTTATATATATATATTTATATATTAGCTTTCTTAACATATTTGCTATTTAATTTATATTTCTCTTTTCCTTTTTGTAAAATACATTAAAAACAGCAATTTCAAACTGACAGGACAGACTTGTTGAGAAATATGTCTACACTATGTAGCTGCTTTGACCTATCACCTGAAGCAAGCTCGAATTACAGTGAGGGATTACAGGAGTTCATCGTTTATCCCCCACGGCAGAAAAACAGCAGTCTTTCAACTTTCAGATACCTTTTTTCTGCCTCAGTATCTCAAGTGCCAAAAATTGTCGCAGGATCAATTTGATTGACTCAGCCCCAATTTGCTCGCCTGCTTGTGGCAGCCAATTAAATTGAGTTATTCCAGCTGCAGCATGACAAGCCCTCCAAAGTCCCCGAGGACTACAGCTTCTTGTGTGCCAAAGGAGTTTTCTCTGAGTGAGTGGCTAAAAGAGAAAACAGCAGTCACTTCTTCAAATCCATGTCGAAGGAAAAAAAAGTGTTCATCATTCTTTCAAAACTTGACATTATCTGTTTACATGAATTTAACTTGCAGTTTAGGTGTAAAAAGAGCCTTTATGAAGGAACATTTCTCAATGCAAGATTACAATGGATGTAGGTCTTAATTACTTAATATTATGAAAAGATTCCAGAGAATCTGGAGAAACCTCAGTCCAAGGTCAGAAACCACTGTTTGTGACCTTTGAGGCATCAGAAGACATTGCATTTGAAACTATGATGCTACTGTGATAAATATAGCCACATGAGCTTGGGGGTACTTCAGGAAACCAATCCCACTCAACACAGTCCACTGCTGCATCAAGAAATGCAACCTGCAACTAAAACCTGATTACACAAACAAATCTTCCATTTAGTACAGAAACAGTTCTCAGTTTCAGCTGGATTTCAGAAAAAAGATACTGTATTTTCTAAGGCTAAAATGGACTAAATGTGAAACGTGCAAAAAACAACATCTCTCAGGGTATGGGGTGTATCAGGGGCCAGGTGTAAGAGAGTGGCTCAGAAAGAGTGATTTGCGAATATGGGAAGGTTTCATCGAGGCAGGGGACTACATTGGGATTTTAGAGAGACACATGCTGCATTCAAGGTGACATCTTTCCCAGGAATTTCATGGTTATTTTTGCAAGAGAATGACAGGCCTCGTTTTGCACATGCTACAACAGCGTAGTCTTACAGGCCTACCAGCAGTCCGGCTCTATCCCTTATTGAAAATGTATTCCAATCACGAATCAGAAAATGACAGCCACAGACTGTTGAGCAGCATGAAGTCTTATATTTAAGAAGAATGTGTTTATATTTACAAAATACAAGTTAGACAGGTTAGACAAGTTTTCCAACCAAAATAGATTAAAAAAATATATTCTGCAAAAATAAATACAGTATAATTTGTAAAAATTCAATGCAGTCCAGTGCACTTTTCACATCACTTTACACATCACATAAGTTTACACTTTTACATTATTATATCTGTATTTATTTATATGTTCCTGATTTTTTGTGCCTTATTTGTCTTTGCTGCACTGCCAAACTGGATCCACGTCATTTCATCTCTCTGTATATTGTACAATATATAGCAGAAATGACAATCAAGTTTACTTACAGCAATTTATTTTTGGCCACAAAATAGAATAATAGACCACAAGAACTAAAATATTGTTTTTTTTACATGTGTAAAGCATTTTTAAAAATCTATTTAAAACAACTAATTTTTATGAAAATATGGACTACTAGGTGGTAGGTTTTGTTGTCACACTGTGCTAAAACAGACTGTCAAAATGTAACGTATACACATATCTATAGAAAAGAATGATTAAAGTAGGAATGGCACAAAAGAATCAGAATCTCAAGAAGCAGTTGTCTGATCAGAATCCACAAATAGCAAAGTTACATAAAATACACGTTTTAACCCCACAACCCGCTTAGCAATGTGGACATGCTTTTCCTTGAGCTTGAGATTAGTTTACATTATATGTTTGCTCATTTCACAGCAGTGTAGACTGAACTTGGCATTTCTTTTTGTTTTTCAGGGGAAGTATGGAGAGTATGGAGAGTATTGAATCATTGCAAGATCTTTCTATAACTCACATGAGCTAGAGATCTTTAAACCTCTGTACATGTTTAAGTAATTGGCCTATAATGTGATTATGCATGTATGTTTGGTTGATTACGGAGTTCCCATGATTCATTTCTGCTTTAAACAGGTCTCAGTACACTTTGACTCTGTTAACAGCCACTATGAATTCAATATACAGGGCTGTAGACCAGGTGGTCAAGTGCAGCCTCTGTTTTGTACCCTGGTATTATTCTGTCATTCTATTAAAAGGCAGTCATGCAATATAACATATCTGTCATAAGTCAGTTCAAGAGCTCTGTGTTATTAGGTTTCACTTTTCCACTGAAAATGTCACAATGTTGAATAATGTAGCTATAAACTAAACTATAGGTCTGGTGTGGAAGTTGCTGACAAGGGTGTTCAGTTCCATAGTTTGTAAAATCTCCATAGAAAAGCACTGGTAGTAATGGGATCAGCCACACATAGGCCACCAAGCATCAGCTAGAGGTGCTCCCCAACCACCCCACCACCCCCCTGGACTATGGAACTGTGTTGTCTGGAGTGATGGAACTCCACTATTGTGATCCATATCAAATCATCCAACATCAGTAATCTTAATGTTAGAAGATATATTGAGAAATACAATACTTGCATTTGCTCAGTGCTGTTATCATCCTGTATCCACATTCTAAGCATGTTGACTTGTTCATGGCTCCACTTTTAGGGGAAGTGCTAATGTGTCCTGTGATATGAAGGCAGGATCTGGTAGAAAAGGGCATACTGCAGTATATATATATAAAAAACAATGATAATCATATTAATAACTGCTGTTTGTTCACTGGTTGTTGTCACGATACTCATATGACGGACTTGGTACGGACTTGTACGTCACCACCCACTAGAGAACTAGGTCAGAGTATCTGCTTATTTCTTATCTGATACAAGCCATGATGAGATGGATGGTAAACAGCAATATAACAGGTGGATCATATTTCAAATATAGCCTGCAGCATCCATGATTCACTCACTGTCCCATATCAAGTGTACTTCAACAGTCAAATAGTTTTTCATTCAATAGCCTACAGCATGCTAAGATATAGCACAGAGGAAGGGAGCTTGTAACAGCTCATTTTCTAATCTTGTAATATAAGCAGTAATGAATTATAAAGATTGAGCTAAATGAAAAAAGCAGCGTCCTACATGAGCTCCAGTCTTCATGCCTCTGTTCAAGCGTATGTGCACATGCGTGTTTTTGCTAATGTGCATATGCTGAGCGCATGGCTTAATTGTATCTGATTTGTTACTTTGTTGAGCTGTGTTGTCGGATCAGGAGGAAATGAATGTTTTATGAGTCAGGGCCTGTGTAAATGTGGCGGCTCCCCAGCCTCATGCTGTCATTTCCAATTTTATGTTATCCTGCTCCTCACTCCCAAAGCTCCAAACACAGCAGAACACTGCTCAGACAACTTAATTACGAGGGGAAATTTAGTCTGAATGTGTTACTTTAAGCCTCAGGTCATACCCAGCCACAGGTCGCCAACTGGTCAATAGGGACATATGTCAAACTACAGGTACACAACAAAGGTGCTTACAAATAGGGGAACCCTTGGTGACCTGAAGGCCTGGAAAGTTCTTTTTTTTTATTATTATTTTTTTTATTTGTTCTGTCCTGACAGTTGGTAATTCTGTTGCCTGTGGTGTCAGTGCAGTTTTGTTTTACAAAAGGGGGAATCTAAGATATTCTTTCTAAACTAGTGAGAGTTTTAGTTGTTCCCCCTTTTGTCAAATCGACTT
>JBBIGC010000007.1:21697456-21709270 GCA_037576955.1 Lepidarchus adonis | reverse complement strand
TGTGTGTGTGTGTGTGTGTGTGTGTGTGTGTGTGTGTGTGTGTGTGTGTGTGTGTGTGTGTGTGTGTGTGTACATTGTTTGCGTACATTCCTGTGCATTGTTCTTTCACTCTTTTTCTGCTACAGTGATGTGAAAACAAATTCAAACAAATTCAAATATTAGTCAACGCCAACACAAGTAAACACAAAATGTATTTTTAAGTGAAGGAATTTATTATTAAGGGAAAAAAAATCCAAACCTACATGGCCCTGTGTGACAAAGTGATTGCTCCCTCTATTAAAACATAACTTAACAGTGGTTCATCACACCTGAGTTCAACATCAGTGACACCCAGGCCTGATTACTGCCACACCTGTTCTCAATCAAGAAATCGCTTAAATAAGACCTGCCTGACAAAGTGAAGTAAACCAAAAGATCCTCAAAAGCTAGACATCATGCAGAGATCAAAAGAAATTCAGGAACAAATGACAAAGAAAGTAACTGAGATCGATCAGTCTGGAAATGGCGAAAACATGGAACAGTGGTGAACCTTCCCAGGAGTGGCCAGCCGACCAAAATTACCCCAAGAGCACAGCAATGACTCATCCAAGAGGTCACAAAAGACCCCACCACAACATCCAAAGAACTTCAGGCCTCACTTGCCTCAGTTAAGGGCAGTGTTCATGAGGCAAAAATGGTCTGCATGGCAGAGTGATAAGACAAAAACCACTACTGAGCAAAAAGAACAGTAAAACATGGTGGTGGTAGTGTGATGGTCTGGGGCTGTTTTGCTGCTTCAGGACCTGGAAAACTTGCTTTGATAAATAAAACCATAAATTCTACTGTCTGCCAAAAACTCCTGAAGGAGAATGTCCGGTCACCTGTTCATGACCTCAAGCTTGGGTTCTGCAGCAGGACAATGATGCAAAACACACCAGCAAGTCCACCTCTGATTGGCTGAAGAAAAACAAAATAAAGACTTTGGAGTGACCTAGTCTGAGTCCTGACCTGAATCCTATTGAGATGATGTGATGTTAAAAAGGTGGTTCATGCTCGAAAACCCTCCAATGTGACTGAACTACAACAATTCTGTAAAGATGAGTTTGGCCCAAAATTCCATGTCGCTGTAAAAGACTTATTGCAAGTTAACACAAATGCTTGATTGCTGTTGTTGCTGCTAAGGGCCCAACCAGTTATTAGGTTTAGGGGCAATCACTTTGTCACACAGGGCCGTATAGGTTTAAATTCTTTATATAATTATATAATAATTAATAATAAAATCCTTCACTTAAAAAACATTACTTGAGTTGTCTTTGACTAATATTTAAATGTGTTTGATGATCTGAAACATTTAAGCATGACAAACATGGGGGGAAAAAAGAAATCAGAAAGGGCGCAAACACTTTTTCACACCACTGTATAACTGATATTCATTTTATCCCTGTGTAAATCTGAACTATATGTATTAATGATATACTGTCCTTTACATATCACAGATGTATGCACTGTGAAAGATTCCTATGAAAACATAAACTGAATAACTACTCGTTCTTTGACACATTAAAGCAGGTGATTTACATTTTCTAAGAACTTACACATACACACTTATATATTGCTTGACGTACTGTAAGTCAACCAGGGAAGTGACTTTTATATTTTTATGTTTTTATTCAAATCCAGCTATAAACCTTCCTGTACTATGTCTTCTATGTTGTTTCTATGTTGTTTTACTATATTGTCTTTAAATTCGGGTGGTTTTCAAAGCATTTCACTGCATATCGTACTGTGTATGACTGTGTATGTGACAAATAAAATTTTAATTTGAATTTATTTTGCAGTTCATTTGTCTATTCTACTGTTGGTACTTATTTCCTTTTATAACTTCTATTGTAGTGCGGAACAGTGATGCAGTGATTAGCACTGTTGCCTCACAACAAGAAGTCCTGGGTTCTGTTTGGAGTTTGCAAGCTCTCCCTGCGTTTCCTCCTACTGGCCAAAGGCTTGCAAGTTATGTGGATTTACTACAGCTATAGGGGTGTATATGTGTGTGTGTGTTACCCTGTAATGGGTTGTCTTCCTGTTCAGGGAGTGCCCTGCCTCAGCCCATAGACAGTAGGGATTGGCTCCAGCTTCCCCAGGACCCGAAATAAACGCTACCTCACCAATTCTTGTTGCAATATTTGGATATATATGACAAAACAGGGACAGGGGAAATAGCATAGTGCTGCTGAAGACCGTGGAGGGAAATGAGAACAAATAAATAGAGCTTTGGACATATTATGAAAAAAACTATAATTGGAAAAGACTTTGGACAATTTAACAGAAGAACATACCAGAACATGGCCAGAACATACAGTAATGGATGGATCAGGTTGTCAGGTTGTCTCAAACACAATATTCTTTCTAATCATATGTTTTCCGGAGTCAGGAAATGACTTGATGGGGCTTAATAATAATAATAATAATCATAATCATAAGGTGTAATCAAGCTGTATTTGACCTGATGAAAATCCTTCAGGGTAAAACCAGCATGAAGGCACAACAAATTCTCCTAAGTAATGTGATTATGGCATCATTCATTCAGTGAACTTGAACTAAGCCACTGGTTGTTATGTAACTGTGTAACATCCTCCTGCCCCTGATTTTGAGTGAGTGTGATTTTGAGTGAGCTTTTGCTTGGTTGAACATAACGTGGCTTTGATCACTCGGATTGTGGGACCAGAGGCGGACAAAATATCTAACTTCAGTACTTAAGTGAAAGTACAGATACCAATAGTCAAATGTTACTCCAATACAAGTGAAAGTCATACAAAAAGCTTTATTGCAGGAGTGCCCACACTTTTTTGTCTTGTGAGCTACTTTTAAAATGACCAAGTCAAAAAGAATTAACCAACAATGAAAATGCTAGAATCTTGGTCCAGTTCCATCACTCATTTTAGACCCTTTCTTCAGGAGAAATAAATTGGAAGCCACTACTAGGTGATTTGTTAGCTGGAGTTTTGCAGTGCGATTGACCGAGCATGTGCAATGACGCTTGTTACAAGAGGTCTGACTGGCTGTACTATATGTCAATCAATGCCAAACCCCAAAGTGTTGATGGATGATTGGCTAACACCCTTTTTTTAATGATATACAATCTACCCCACACTTCCTGTACTGTAGTGTATTTGGTGACTCATGGTTCACTCATCTTTTACGTTGCACAGTACAGTTTATTTTGAAAGGCAGTGCTCGGCGATCAACTCTGATTCTCTGAAGTTACTCTGAAAGTAATGAGTAACAAGAACCTTGACAGGAATGTAATGAAGTGAAAATTAAAAGTTTCCCAAAAATGACTACTCAAGTGAAGTACAGATAGAAAAAAACTGTACTTAAGTACAGTACTCAAGTAAATGTACTTCGTTACTGTCCACCTCTGCGTGGGACCATCATCTGTTTGCCAAAAGCCCGTTCTTGCTCACTTAGCAGAGGGCTAGATTTGCAAAGTTATAATCATAGCACCTGAACATGTATTTAATACCCAAAGGTTTGGCCTGGCCACTCCTTTAAGTGGATTTCCACTCTGATGGGCTGTTTGTTTATTGGAGTGGCTGTTGTTCTGGATGCACTCCATGGAGGATACAAATTGCATTATTCACGGCAGGCAGGCCAGTAATGGCACCGATGAATGATGGCCCCTATTTCACTCCTGACAGAGAAGGTCGAGAGAGGAGCTCTATACAATTACCACTGAGATTCTGTTCAATCAGAGCGGCTCTACAGCCTCACCAGGCACAGGCAGAGCACAGAGAAGCACTTAGCTGCACCTGTTTCAACAGTTGATTGTATGTCTAGTTCCCAAGTGCCGGTTTTCCATTACAGACGAAACATTCCGACTATGCAAGTGATACCCTTTTTATCAACTTCCAGTAGGAGTTTGATAAGCTTGTCTGTTTCTGTGGTTTGGCCAGTGTTGTAGTCCAGTTTGATGCATTGGGAATAATGTGGCGTAACACGGGCGTTATAGCTAATAAAGCTTAGCGACATGAATCGTTTTAAAATGAGCATATCTCTAACATCTTTATTTTTAATGTTTTAAGTTTATACACTGTTAAGCTACAACATGAAAGCCAGTTACCTTATATTGTGTCGCTCCTCATGTAGACATAACAGCTCTGGCTGTGGTGCACTGTTTGTTCTGACACCTATCACAGTCAGCATTCACAATTTGTGCTACAGTAACTGATCTTTCAAATTGGACCAGGCAACCCTCACTCCCCTCACCTTCACTCCCCACACACATCAAAGGGCCTTGCGTCTTCCTTGGAGAAGCCCACATAATACTGCTGCTTTGTAGATGCTCTGATTCTAGAAATCACACTTTGGCCCTTGTGAAAATATATTGGGTCCATTTTTTCCTGCTTTCAACACCACATTTATTGTTTACCTGCTATAATTATATACAGGTCATGCAGGAAGGAGCTTTAAGTACATTAAATATACACAGTATTGTGCAAAAGTCATGCATTAAAGCCATTTATTTTAGCATTGAGATGTTTATGCCAGCAAGAATACAAGTTAGCATTAGATTAAAATAAACAAGAAAGCAGTAAAAGTTTTATGACTTTGCGATCTTTGTGTATGTTGTAAGCTGGTAAGAAAAACACAGGTTTGGTTCCAGAGTTGCTCTCTCTGCTCCCAGCCATTGCATGGATGTGTGAAACTCAGCAGCACCAGATTTAACACTAAAAGCCCTGGACTCGATGAAAAATATGTACGGGTCTCCCCCCTCACTGCCCGACCACAGACCAGCCCACCAGCTCAGGACTATTCACACCCTTTGTTATGCTAATGAGGGGGAGAGGGACTGGAATGTGGTTCAGAAATGCTCCCCTCCCCCACAAGAAACCAGCGTTAAGCTGCAGTGAGGCAGGAGACGCACTCTGGACTGAATAGAGAGTTGACCATCTGAGGCATGTGACGCATCTGTTCACTCTGAATCAGTGCAAAAGTGCAAAACCATTTCACTTAGATGATAGGGTAAATGGGTAGTAACAAGTCAGGGCTACTTGTTGAGTTGAGCTGTTAACGCTCAATTACGCTCTTGTCTAAGTGAAACGGTCTCGTGCTTTTGCTTGACAACGCACACTGATTCAGAGTGAACTGATTTTCTATGAACCGAATATTTATGAACAGATTCTTTCTTCACTCAGAATTTATCCTTACTGCGCGAGTTGATTCATTGATTCACTGAATCATTCTCACAAACAAAGGACTGATTGATGCCAAACCAGGGATTTGATGGCACCTACTGTAATTCTAGGCAAACTGGGCTTCCATGATGTCACGGTTCTAGGTCATGTCTGTTTTTGTTTTGCTCTGCCACGTGCTGTTGTGCTTGTTGCCCTGGTCCTGCCTTAAGGTCTTCACTTGTATTTATTATGTTCATGCTCACCCATGTGTTAGTGATTTTCCTTGTTTATTTATACCATGTGTGTGCTCTGTTCTCTTCTATGTCGGTTCATGTTTGGTTCAGGTTTAGAAGGTTCAGGTTCAGGATTGTGTGTTTCATTTAATGTTTATTCCTGTTTTTGTGATTACACATTCTGGCGTTCAACCTTTGCGCCTACTTCTGGATTAATACCTGACATATGAGGAAAGGTCTAGAAATATTATTTTATTACATGTTTTGTCTGAGGGTTAAAATATCATTTTTTATCATTCATAAGACTTTTTGCACAGGACTGTATATGTGCACCAATCAGCCAAAACCTTAACACCACCCAGCTAGGATTGAGTTGGCCCCTGTCATGGGTGTATTACAAAGCTGTGGATTGAAGCTCCTGAAGGAGTGAAAAATGTGCTCTTGGCCTCAACAGCATGTATCCTCTCACACAACTCCACAATGTGCTTAATCTTAAACTTTTATCTGCACTTATGTCTTCTTGTGAACAGGGAGGGAAGTCCTATTACTGAAACATATTGATTTATAAAGTTCATAATCCCCTGTGGCACGATGGGGATATGCAGATGATTCCAGCCCAGTGTGAGCAGCACTGTAATGAAGTCATTTATCTCTGATCTACTGCTTGCCCCTCACCCTGGGTGAGTCAGTGACGCAGTGACGCAGTGCTCAGCAGACCAAAGGAGCAATGAAACCCCCAGCTTTAGCAAGCCCTCAGAAATATTACCCATGAGAAACAGTGCTTCTGGCTCTATCACAATGTCAGTTCAGCATGAATGCCAAGTGCAAGTTTGTACATATTGTCACAACAAACTCACCACAATGGATCACTAATGAAGAAATTGTCACAGTTTCCCTGTCTTGTCACATGTTTGGTCATGTGTCAGTTCAGTTCCTGCCGCTCACAGGTGTCCCTTGTTGTGCCTATGCTTATATACCACTGTGTCAGTCCATGTTGTCGATTGTTGTTGGTTTCTACTGCTGTGTATGTGCGTGATTTGCATTCATGATGTTGCCTGCGTTTAACGGCAGCCCACACCAATTCATTAAAAAAATTTATTGACGGAAAAGGGAGTTTAGATCAGAAAATCTCATGGAAACACCATCAATATAGTCAAAATAAGCATAATCCAAAAACAAAAACCCTAAAAGACGAAAAGCAGGACAGCAAAATGGCCTGTCCCAGACAAGACATTACGCAACACTTTCGAGTACAAATCTAGCCCCAGGCATTAGTACTTTTCCCAAGATGAATAATAATAATCATGTATAAGAAATAACTCGACTCAAATAACAGAGTAGAATCAAAGACAAGTAGGTTAAAATAGACTGCAACAGAGTATTAAGGCATCTACGGATATGACCTCAATTGAAATCATAGATTATCTAAAAACATCTGATTAGAAGACGTTCTGGTAGAATGGAAGATGATAATGTCTTGAACAGCCTTGAAAACAAATAATAAAACCTTAAATTCAACTCTGAATCTGAAAGGAAGTCAGTGCAGGAATATGATCATGGGATTACACTAGATGTTGGAGCAATACCCTCCTGAGACCTGGAAGAAAAATGTTTTGGTATATAGATTTTTAGATAAGTTAAGTGCTGTGAACAAAAGAAAAATGTTGTAGCATTTTACTTTTTTTAGTTTTTATCATATGCCCTCTGTAGTGGACAACGGATCTTGTTAAATCTCTATTTATCATAGAGTGATATAATGGTGTCATATGGGCAATCCATATCCAGTTGTCCTGGGCTCTCTTCCAAGGACAAGAGAACTGCTTTATTGTTCTGACACTTGATTGCTGCAATCTCTGATGGCTTCTCAGCTATCAACTGCACCTGTGGAGCAGTGTAGTGGGATGGTACCTTGCTCAAGGGAACCTGCAAACTTTAACCACTAGGCCACCACTGCCCACTGTGTATGTAAGCTGTTCCAACAAGCATCATCTCCATGGCTTGTACATTGCTCCTCAATTGTAATGGGTTCATTGTACTCAGTTTACTCCTGTGTAGGTTCCTCAACAACTGAAAAGAGCTTTCCTCTTCGTGTTCTACAGTCCAGTCCTCCAGTTCATCCTCTGACAGCTCCATGTCTGACTCTCCTGCATTCATTCTCAGCAAAATTCTCTCTGCTTTACTCATCTCCAGAAGTCATTGAATACAGGTCGTTTTCAAAGGGTTAAATTCAATGCACATGTTTGAAATCTTATTAAAATTAGATTAAGACTTTAGGCTTTAAGGATTTTGACAGCACAGGCACATTTTTTGGGGGAAAAAATAGCACTTTCCTCTCCCAGTGCGATAAAATGTGGCTGAAGCAATGTCGGCCATTTTGAATATGGGTCATGTGCACTCAGTAAAACAAAACTTTTCTAGTGGCATCATTAGAAAACACAGGATGTCTTCTAGGCATTGCAGTAGACCTGACTTAGGCTAGCCAAATGCCATTTAAAATATAAGGATCATAATCAAGTCCCCTACAGAGGACAAAAATGAATTGCCGGGTCTCAGGAGAATATTGTGAGTATTTTATTGCATTCAGTCAGATAAGCATTAGAGAGATCAGGGGAGATCTGATGGATGGAGCTCTAGCCCAGTGCCTTCCAACCGCTACCTTACACATTTGAATGATTTCCTTAAACTGACATCTCCTCTTTAACCCAAGAGAGAAGGGTTTCTAGGAAACTTTTGGACATTTTGTGTATGAAATTAAGAATATTGTATGACTAATTCTATTGAGAAGTGTTTAGCCATGAATTAGCATTAGCGCAAAAAGGTCATGCTGATTATTACTTTTTCATCATTGTCCATGTTTACAACTGTATATAACTCTTGGTTTAAATGAAGTTGGGCTTGCTCTTAGATGTACCCTGCATAGTTATGCTGATGTCCACTGTAGGTGTTACTTATAGCAGCGCTAGTGATTCAGCTGTGTGGGTAAAGGCAGAGGAGCCTGAGCATGACTCAGCTGCGTAGGAGTGTGAATAGGCTACTATAAGTTATTAATCTCAGTTGCCTCATCTCCTTACAATTTTATTCATTACACACATTCAGCTCTATCCGGCGGCCTTGTTCCTCCTTGTCCGAGAGGTTTTTGTGCGATAAAGAAAGAGCCGATTTTGGTAAATCGCACTCGTATCTCGTAAACCTCTGGCACCCCCGCTGTATCTCCCACTCATGAATAATGCATTCAGTTCAGTGCCGGCTTGTTCCTATATCACCTATAGCCAAAATGATTATGCAGCCTTAACTAAATAAATAAATAATTAAATATTATAAATGGACACCAGAGGCGCAGGGGGCTGGTGAACATTTATCAGGGGAAGAAGCACTGAATGAATGTTTTTTTTTCTTCTTCTTTTTTTCTTTTTTCCTTTTTTCCCCTCATTTCGATTAGATTTTTTTTGCCCCCATGCTGTGATTTGCAGGAATTAAAAATGTAATGCCGCAGCAGTTGTATGCAAAATCATTTAAAATGTAATTACTCTGCAGCTGACGGTCAGTGGTATGAAGGGCAAATGACAATAATGGAGCCCTGCAGCTTTTTCAATCCACCGGCTGAAAACTTCCATGGTTCAACGTTTTCAGGAGAGGGGGAAAGGCAGCAGGCCTGACTGCAGCGAGAACTGCAGGTATTTTGACTGTAACACATTTCATTTATAGGTCACTCATAATTTGACTGCAGTAATATGGCCAGGAAGTGCTGCATTAATGTAATAGGCTGAAATATGTCATTCAGTTAGTATTGTTTCTGTTGAAATCTGTATGCCCTGCATAGTGGACACTAATTGCACGCAATGCAGTCCTTTATTGAATTTGACTGATAAAATCAAACAATAGCAATGTTAGTACTCACTGAAAGGAGATCAGGTCATTGACGTGTGGGCTTGTGCATTTTACTTGTGGTTATCAAAGGTCATATGTAAACATGCTAATCTTGCTGCATGCTACAAGAAAAAAAGCAAATAATAGTTATGTTTTTTATGTCAACTGCAACAGAAAACACACATTTAACTTCAGTTATCCCATAAGAATTTTTTTTATTTTTTATGTATTTTTTTTTGCTAATACAAGAACTTTAAATTACTTAATAAGTCATGAATTACTGTAATTACTATTTAACACTGTTAGTAGGTCATTCATCCTTGTCAAGCACAATTAAAAACAATCAAAGCTGCTGAACAGCAAAAAATAAATCAATAAAACAAAAATGTAATTAGTTATAAAACATTGACAGTCCAGTGACATGCAAAGTAAAGTAAAATCAAAATATTCTAAATCTAAATTGGCAACACTATTGTAACAAATTATATATTTTTATTTTAGTGCTCACAAAACAAAAATTAATCATGTTGTTATGTTGTTAATTATTTGCATATTTGCATATCAATGAGCTATTGTGCATTAGCCATGACTTAGTAACTGACTACGTATGTACTTAGTAATTAGTAATTGAGTAAAGCATTGGTTTAGTTTTAGATTATAGTGATTAATTGACGTGATTTGCTAAAATGATTTTTAAAGACTTTTGCTGCTACATAAAAGAGTAATGCTAATTGTGGTGCTTTGCCACATACAGAGCTGGCTTTCCTCTTTCTTTCTGTACTATTTTCTCTTTTTCTGTTTCTTTTGAAAAACTAAACCTGACCCCAGCCTTCACCAGTACTATACATTCCATAATTACTGAATTTTCTGTTAAAATCTTCCATGTTATTCATCACATTATTATAGAAGCTCTGAATAAATCGCTCACCATGAATTTCCTATACTATAAGCAAATGGTCTTATTGATATGATGGATGTGACTCAGAAGCATAAACGCTTTCGGGGGTCATCAAATTTTTCAATGGTCATCAAGAAATATTGGTTCTCCAAATGCTTGGAAGCAACATATAATGAAATGCAACTTTCTGTGTCGTTATAAGTAACAGTATAATAAGAAAGTAATAACTAATGGTTAATACATGAATAATTTGCAATTAATGACATATCACTACATAAGTTATCATTAATTTGTGGCCTTGGAATAATTTGCAGTTACTGAAAACTGTAACAATAAATCAGTAGAATCACAATTTTTGTATGTATCCTGTTATTTTTTAATGTAATTTAAAATAATATAATTAATGAAATGAAAATGCAGTTATCAGCTCATTCTCAGAGAAATTAACACAAGTTAGCATAAAAAGCTTAAAACTAATGACAACTAAAAACAAGTTACTTAATTATTTATTGCAAATTATTAACAACTAATGTTTAATGAACAGAATACCTAAATAATAAGTAATCTGTAACTTAGCATTTAAACGTTATATTAACAGTCACCATTATATCACATTGATTAAAATTGAGGAATTAAATTATACATTTTTGTAATTATGTTTTAATAGTGTAGCACACAGACAGTAGTAATTAAACGGATATAGCTTTTATTAGAGTGTTAGAGCATTAGTATTTAGTAACAGAATTACTAAACACAGAACAGAATTACTAATCCCCATGAAGGTAACAGTGCAAAAACATCATAATGCCATCCGGTACATCTAGATGTGACAAATGTATTCAGAGTTTAAGCAGGTTTAGGAAATTCCACACACCTCGTATGTACTTAAGAGGCGACGCCCCCCACGTCTCTAGAGATTAGATACAAATGTCTGAGCATTTCAGAGCTATTATCAGGGACATTGTCTTTTGTTTCATCCTGTCGTTGGCATATTAATGTCCTACTGTGAGCGAAATTAAAGATGTGAGTAGAGAACACATGCTGTGGCCCCTTGTCTACAGGATCCACACTTGATACGACTTTAATCTATTACCTCTCAGCAACAACAGCCTGACCTTAAACACAGCCTACCCTCTACAACCAAAATGCAAACCTGCAGCTGCACATGCATACTCACAAGTATATATGCACCACCAGAAACATACAGTATCAATTGACCCATATTCTACCCAAACATTCTTTCAAATAAACTGTTAGATGGGGGTTAGAAGCTTTGTGATCTGTCTCATTCAACATACTGTAAATATAGTCCGTTTGTAATGTTAAAATGACTGTGTTTAGAATTTTGTTTCTTTCATGTAATTAAGCTTAGGTTGGCTTAGTGGAAGTGGTAACTTGCTTTACTTTTGCTTAGTTACAATATTAATCAAGCTCACAGGAAAAGTACAGTCAAACCTTATTACCTCGCACCCGTTGGTCCAGACCCTAAATGTGGCAAGAGGCAGGGGTGGCGAGCTATCGTAACGGATCATGGGGGGTCATGGTTACAGCACTGGCTCCCATTTTTTGTGGCATTTGTATGTCATAAATGTAATGTGCTGGCAAGGGCCAGCACGGGTATTTATATTTGAATCCAGATGCAGAGGGGGCCAGTAAATAAATAAAT